>JASSUY010008097.1:3982-72168 GCA_032466535.1 Forpus xanthops | reverse complement strand
ACAGGGCTGCTGCCACCCTTGAGGTAGTAGTTGCCCATGGAATGAGATAAAGCAGCCAAGGGACAGATGTTAACTGTGGGAGGGGTGGCAGTAAATTAGTCAGGTCCAGGATATAGAAATCTCAAAGATGATGTAAGCACTCTTGCATACTTTTGATTTTATGCTTTTAGATGCCATGTCACACCTGAGGATCATGTGACAAATAAAATACATGACACATAAGACATGCTGTATAGACCTATACTGTGCCATTTCATCTTCTTGTGCAACGTAATGTCTGCATTTCTGTTGTGAAATAGCTCTTCATAACTAATCTGTCATATGTATTAGTAGTAAGTGATTTAAAATTTCCATTTTTATTTTTTTCCATAATTAATGTATTTATTGTATGGAATGTTCTTCATAGTAATATGGGCTACTCAGTCCCACAATACCAAACTGGTACACCTAATTTTTATAATATTCTTATTGATCATAGGGAATTGTATTAATTGAATAGAAAGGCCAATTTCAAATCTTCCCTCCAGGCAATGCCCCCACAACTGCGCAGAGGTCATTCAGCGAACCATGCGGGCCCCTATTTCCATAGTTAAAGTAAAATAATCCTCTTCTTTGTGAAACCATTTTAAAAAAAATCTCTTATAATATTTCAGATTGAATTATAGCTGAATCTTTTAGGAATAATTGCTTCCTAAGGGCCTATACATTTGTGCTCTTAGTACATTTTCATAAAGTAAGATCTGGAAAGTGCTCCGCAGTTCTCATGTGTCAGAGTCTATATGTAAGATTATTCATTTGTGCTTGGCCGTCATAATTAACATTTGGTCTCTGCTGATTCTGATAAATGTATTCCCACAATACATTGAAATAGCTGATTAAATTAAACATAGAAAAGTTGAAGAATTGCTATTTTTACATCAGTATTCAAATATTGTCATGGTTCATTTTACTGTTGTGAGCTTTGTAGTGTCTAGTTTTGAAATGCAGATTTTAATACATTTTCCAAAATAAAAATAAAGATTTTTGCCAGGTGTCACCTCTTTACTCAGTTGGAGAAGTATAGGAAATGTCTTCTGAAACAAATAATGTTAAAATTCATGAAAAATTCTTAACTGGATTTGAATGAAACAAGGAGAGATGGTTTTTTCTTCATAGGCCTGATATTTTTAATAAGGTGTTACATTCTTCATAATGCAGCTATTAATCTGCTGTAAAGACCAGAGAGACATACTAATTTTACTTCCCAGCCAAACACTCCAAATGGGGAAGAGGGGTTTTTCATGGTGAGGCACAAATGAGGACTAAATGAGTTTACGCCATCCAAGTGTGATGTCATTAGAACTTGTAAAGGTTATTAATCTCCTTCAGAGCTCTTAAGATGTTAATCTTTGGTTATGGTTGGCTTGTTTTGTTATGATTTTCTGACTAATCAATCTTTTCAGTTGTGATTTTCTGTAGAATTAGTCCTACATGCTTCTGTGATTTTATGAAGAAAATCATAAATTTAGAATCAGAGGCAAGAAAGTCATCTGAAGGAGCTGGAAGAAATTCATCAACAGTAGTGTCATAAAGCAGTTGTAGGTGATGTCATCTGCTTTCTGCTGACACATAGCAGTTGTGTCAAGGGCAAGGAGTCCACCATGCGTAGCAGTTTGTTAGTTGTTCTAGTCGCCATACCTGTGAAAAAGCCACTCTAAAAGACTTAATTTAAATTTTCCCTGATGCCTCTCCTAAATTCTATTACACTCTGTTTTGATTCCTAGAGTTTCCCAGATTCTTAAAGTAGCAAACATTTGTTATTTGATAAAAGATGCTTTAAAATGTTGTTCTTACTTTGGAGTTGTTGGTTGGGAGTTTTTTCAGTGCAGCAACTCAGCAATATTCATATGTTGGACAATCATGCCACAATGTTTTCATTTCACTGTCTAGTAGTGACCCTAAGGCAGTATGTGCAGTCATTTAAATGCTTGGGCAATGTAAGACACAAATTTGCTACCCTGTTATAAACTTGTTATAAAGCACATGAGATCACTGTTAATTTTTCAAGTGGAAGTTTGCTGCTATTTGAATGCTTGAATTTCTTTTAAGTACATAGTGGAGATGAAAATAAAAGACCTATTAAAACTTGGAATATGCTGCTGAAAATCTCGATGTGGATAAGAATGCACATTTTTCTTCAGTTGCTACTTCCTAGACACTATCAGACAGAGTGTCACAAGGTCTTAAAAGGTGTCACTAAGGTTAGGCCCAAGTCTGTTCAGCTCTTATCCATGCTAGAAGCATGATTAGTCACTTTATGGCTGGTGTTATTAAACAGTATCATACACCTCAGAGGTTATCAGTGTAAGCCTGTATGTTGTACCATAAATCAACAGTAAGATGAGGGCATGTGCAAATCCAGAAATATTTTTGTCCGTGTTCTACTTCAATCTTAATTTTCTGCATATATTTCTGTTTAAGTTGTAGTGTCTCCAAAAGCCTTTGACAGCCTCTCCAGTTATCTGTATGTATGGAAAGTGACCAACATTCACCCTCAGTCCCAGTGGAATAAATGTGAGCACTGGTCAAGTGGTCTTTAAAGAAGTCAATTGAAGTTTCTTTGGACCCAGTTATTCCTTTGAGCAAGAGGTCATAACCTGGTCCTCTGCTCAGTTCAGAGCCAGGCAGCCTCACCCAAGGATTTCTCTTTCATCCGCTGTCTTATATTTAGGAGTGTAGCAGTTTGCTTATGTGTATCCTCTAAGAAGTATCTAATTTAGTGCAGGTATTTGACCATAGTCAAAAAGCTGAGTTCAGCAAGTTGACCTATTAGTATTAATTTCAATGGCCAGTTTTGTTATTTGGTTTTGGGTTTGCCTTTTTGTTTTTTGTAGCCATCCAGGCTGGTAGACTTTAGTTACGCAGGGTTTGACACAGTAGTTGTTCACAAGTGATGATGGTCTCCTCCTACCTGGTAATTAATGTTTTAGCACTGGTAGACATTTAGTATTCATTGACCAAATATATCTTAATTTGTACCGGGAGTTTAAAGTTAAAATAATTGCTTAAATGTGCTATAAGCAAATAACAAAATGTTTTCACCTGAAGAAAAACATAGGCAACAGTTTATGAGATGAGACTTTTGTCCTTCACTGAGAGTGAAGTTGTCCAGAGTTCCTTGAGAAACACAGGCATCCAGAGACTGATAAATATGATTTACAAGTAAGGAGCTGAAGAGAAATTATGTTTGGTAACATCAGTACTTGTGTGATTTTCAATGGTCAGCTTGTGTCGTTAAGGACAGTTTGTACTATTCTTGTTTCACTAAAGCATTACTACCAACCAGAATTCTTCAGAACTCATTCAAGCCTTTGGTTGTTTTCAAATTGAAGGAAACAAACAGATGTACCCAAGTTCTTGTCTTTGCTTCCTTGGTTGGTTGCATTGGCTATGCCACCTTCCTGTATCGGTAAGGCTGTCCTTTCACTGACAATGCAGTCTGTCATGGCAGCTATGTATGTACAGTGTTCTAGGCATAGTAACTACTCAGGATTTCTGCGATTCTCTTCAAAAGAAAGAAGACCAAGTACTGGTGTCTGGTACTTAATTCTGAAATGCTTGACGTTACAGTGTTTCAAAGTAAAGTAATATGTAGATGAGAGTGAACATTTATTGCCAGAATTACATGTCCTGAAAATGATCCTGAGAAGAGGTGTATCTGTCTGATCAGTTATGTGTATCTAGAGAACTGTATCTCTCAAGGAATTTTAGTATGCTTCATGTTGCCTGTAGACAGCTGCACAAGAATGGCGCTGAATGTGTGTTGGTAGACTGAATAGAGAGGATCTTGACTGAAAGAATTTGTTCACCTTGCTTGAGAAGTGCTAAGTCTTCCTTCTATTAACAGACACTGAACATCCCTTAACAAAAGCAGATATATTTATTGAACTTTGATTCAGTTCTAAGCTTTAAGGAATTCATTACTCATTTATGCTTAGTGTTTGATGTCAGCTTTCATCTACTCTACTAGAAATTCCTTGGAGGTCTGTTGCTTTTTATTTACAGCCTTCAAATTTCTCTTGGCACCAAGTTACTCTTAACAATCTTAAACATCAACAGAGTGTTTGTGCATACTGTAAACGTCCCATTGTCTTTGAGGATGATGTGGTCATTCAAACTTTTTGGCTGAGTCTTTTAATTTTGGTTTCCATTTTATAGGTGGAAACTGTCTTCCCATGAGGCCAGTGAGTGTTACTACTTCTGACTAGCAGAAGTATTATTTTTGATGAATGCAGCAGGTTTTTCTAGTTTCAAGATTTTCTTAATCTGGATTATTGTTCTCCCAGTCATCTAGGCTGCTCCCATATCCTTGCTTTTGATATGCAAAGAATCATCTCTTTCATAGTAGTAGGCTTGTGTGACTACGAGCTTCCTGTTGATAAGGCCTTCTCATGCACTTTAATGCACCTGCTTTTCCTTCTAACAGAATAGATTCCACTGTATGGTTGATTCTTTTGATAGCCGTCTGGGTGACTTCCTGGAAGTTCCTTTCTTGCTCAGTGATGCTGCCACTTGGCCTTCTGTATTCAAGGATGCTTTGTTTCAAATGTTCTACAGCATTTTTAGGTTTTTGTCTATACTTACTCAGAGGTCCTCAAAACTGGAATAGCTTATGGCCCTGAGGCAGATCTCAGATATTTGTATCCTAGAAAATAAACAAATGCTAGTTGTAGAAAACAGGACTAACTATGCAAAACTATACAACCTATTCTAAAATACACTGAAATTCATCACTATCTTGTAAATTAGAATCACAGAATCTGATACATAAACCAAACATTCTGTAGAAACCACAGCCATGTTAGGAAAACTACGTTAGGAAAGGTGTGTTCTTATAAAACCAAAAAACTCTATTTAACTGTAATCATAAGCTTTATTTTCATCTCCAATAGTATAGTTTATCACCCCAGTCATGGGTTCATTTTTCCTTCTTTCTGCCCAATAACATGTCTATAGTACTACTATGAACCTTTGTAAAGTCTGAGGAGGTGTCATATTGCTGCACTTCTAACAGCTATAAAAAAAAAGGAAAAACAAACAAAGCAACAATCTTTACTTTCCCACTGGTATGGACCTTCATTTTGGGATTACATGAATGAGGAACTAATGGCATATGTTAATCTAATTGTAAAACAATTGTGAAACCTAATGTATCAGATTTACTGTAAGAAAAGTAGACTCCTTCACTTGCCACTTTCTGATACTGTATAAAATATTTCCAAGATTAAGAAATTAATCTTTAAGAGATTCTAAATCTGAAGCAGTTTTGTACATTAAATAGTAACTGTTTCCTGAAGTGTTTTAAAGGAGCTCTTACCCTTAGTTTCTCTTAATATTATCCCTAACCTTCACTGGTATGTTTTTCAAAATATCTGTCAGCATCGTATAATAATAAAACAATAAAATATTTAGCCAAATTAATTTTTTTCCTTTCTCAGAGGTACTGAGTGTTAAATGATGCTGGAGACAAGATACCAGATTTAATAAATGAAGAGGAGGAATGACATTGTTATATATTGGTTTTGTTTCAGATTTCTTATTTCTTTCTCCATATGAAATCTGTTGTCCATACATGCAGGAAGTGTGGTAAATCTTAATTTTCAAACATTTTTTCAGTGTTGAATTGTACACCATTCACATTTTATGCTGCACAGGAAAATGATCCTCTTTTGTTTGAGCAGCAACTCTAAAGAAAATCTTGAGTCTGAGTGCATGATGACATGTCAGTTACTTGTCCTACAATAAAATGTATAAAAGGTAGTAACCTAAGCTCTTGTGCAAAAGGCAAGCTTACAGGGTCATTAAATAGCAAAGGTCTTGCTCTGACCCATCCATGACCTCCTTATCTGAAATGCCTCTCAGAATTGATAGAATCTACTTTAGATCTTAGGTACAGGAAACCAGGGTTAGGATAAAGGATCAATATAAATATTTCAGAATTTTAGGTACTTACTAAAAAGGAATCTTTGGTCTTTGTATGTTTAAGTTCATCCAAATTTCTGTTTAGAAATGGAGAACCCTTTCCTAACATTTTGCATGCAAGTGATCAGATGCAGCAGTAGAAAGGGGATAGATGGTAAAGACACTGAATTATTAGGTCTTAGTATGCTTGTAAGGCTGCAGGTTAGCCTTGATTCAAAAGCCTCAAGATGCAACATGTTTGCTCTTACTTATCTTTTTACTGTGAGGTGAAAGCCTCTCCTGTTCTGTTCATGGGTGAGAAACTTTGAGATACATAATGAGATGAAGTCAAGAGAGCCCATGACTGGGAACTGAGACTTGGTGCTTAACCATCATTAACTCAGACTCATTTTGCCTGTCCTTTTTGTTTTCTCTCTATTTGACCTGGTGCAGAGGTACATTTTCGATGTTAGGACATTTTTAGATCACTGAGAGTCTTTGAAAATCCCTTTCTTGTCCCCATATATACGAGCAAAATCTTGATTTGAATTCCGTGTGTGTGGCCACACAGAGATGTAAGGGAAACGTGGACTTTGCTGTTCACCTGCTCAGGTTGTTAAGGGGAAGAGATGTGCTCATTGTATGCAGCAGGTCTGTATTTCTGCTCTAGCTGTATACAGGTCATTAGGCGAATGTTTGCAGAGCAGAAGGAACAAATGGACTTGGATTTATTTTGATATTTTTATTTTTCTTCTATAAAAGTGGATTTATGAAGTGAAATATTCCCCACCTGTCTTCCAGTAGATCTTGCTAGCTTTTCTTATGAGATTATGGACTGACAGCTGGACTTTGGCTTTTCCCCACAAGTAAGCTTTAGAGAAGTTATATGTTAGGGGTTATGTAGTAAATTTGAGATTCAGTAATTCTGAGTTTCCAGACCTTAACCATAAAAAAACCAGTGTGGGCACACTATTCAGAATATGTATTATCTTTGCTGATTAACACAAGTGCATATAGATTTTGGCGTATAAAATTCATCAGCTTTTTTTTTTATTATTATTTGAAGACGTGAAAGGTATAAAGTAAGCTTTACATCAGCAGAAGTATATCAATACATTAGGATTTCAACTGAACATATATTAGGTTTATCTTCATATTTAGGAACACTGCATGCATAGCTTTCTCATGTAGCTGTATCAAAACTACTTATTACACTAGCACAAAAAATGAATTATTCACTGAAAACACTCAAAGAAGGTCTGATTCCTGCCATGAAATATGTTTGCAATTAAAACTTCAGTATCTTATGCCTCCAAAATTTGGTCAGCTGTGCTGTCGCTTCCAGAATTCAGCCTGCCTTAGTTTTAGGGTAAATATATCCTACAAAGAAAATGCAATAAAAAGGTGAAATTAGAAAAGAGCTGTCTTTAAACTTTGGATAGGAATCTGAAGTAATAAGTACTATTGTAAAACAGGAAATAAGTGTATATCACATTGCCTGAATGTGGTATTAATGTGTATTGGTGATCATGTTAAGCTGCTAAGCAGCCAACTTTGCAATTTAAAATTAAACTCAAATACCCAAATGTCATTTTGTAGTTTGATTCAGTCTATAAAGAAACCTTTTGGGACTTCATTTTCTGATTTATGTTGGTTAATAGTGGGTTTTCCATCTCCAGAACTGATTTTCCACTGAAAAGCAGATGTCATCTTTCACAATTATACTAGGCATATTCAGATTTCACAGTTTCATGAATTCATTATCTCCTTCTGGATCACAGTCATGATGATTCTTTCAGTGCTTGTTTCTTTCCTGAAGAAGTGCCTGGTATGCTGGAGGGGTTGTTAAGATGGTGGTGGTGTGACTTGCACAGGGAGTTCTTTCTTTACAAACGTATTGGCCACACATTTCGAAAAATGGAGACTTTATTTCTAAGAAAGCAATTCCATTTAAAGTTGTTTTGTTTTGTTGTTGTTTGATTGCTTTTTTGTGGGGGTTTTGGTTTGGTGGTGGCTTTTTCTTAGATCTGTTTCTGTGCCCATATATAGCACTGACTGCTGGAGAGCAGTCCTGACAACGTTGATAGTTATAGGATCTAGATTCTGAGAAGAAATTAAACCTTACTTTGATCTTGAAGCTTTTTAGTTGCACATGCACTTAAATTCTAATGGGACTAGGTCCCACATCTGTGAGGCCTTAGGCTGTTAAACACACATTTTGGCTGTTTTGACAATATTCTGAGATCAGAGAGAATTCTGATCAAATTTGTTTTAACAAATATCTTATAGATATCTTACATAACACAATGAGAAGTACATTGATGGTTTGCTGGCTCTTTCAGAAGAGCTTCGGCTGGAAGACATTTTAACAGGAAAACTTTGATGTCCACATTAAAAGAGTCTATTTTCCTTTTCAGTAAAAAATTGTACCCCTTCAAAAACCTCTCCACCCAAAATCTGAGAGCACCCCTACTTTAACCATGCTTCTTACTGAGTTCTTTGGGGGAAAAGAACAAATTAAAAAAAATCATAGAATGCCTCATTGCTCTGATGTTTTTAATTCTCTGTCCCATCTTCTGAAAGGATGAAACTATTTAGTTCTAGTTTCTAGTTTAAAAATTGGAACTGTTTTCTCCACTGTTAGTAACTGATTAAATGGAATATACTGCTCAGTGTCAACTAGCCACATTTTGAAGAGATGCAGATTTCAAACCTTTTCCTTACACGTAGCTACTGGAGTGACATAGTATATTAAAGCTGAACATTATTTTCTCTTATTGAGTTAGACATTTAAGTGTTTAAGACTATCACATAAAATGAATTGGTTTAAGTTCAAGGCTAGGTTGGATAGAGCCTTGGCTGGCATGGTTTAGT
This sequence comes from Forpus xanthops, assembly GCA_032466535.1. Classification (NCBI taxonomy): domain Eukaryota; kingdom Metazoa; phylum Chordata; class Aves; order Psittaciformes; family Psittacidae; genus Forpus; species Forpus xanthops. Next base: position 63,354 of record JASSUY010008097.1, on the reverse strand, counting down.
GGGAGGTGTCCCTGCCCATGGCAGAGGGTTGGAACCAGATGATCTTAAGGTCCTTTCCAACCCTAACTATTCTATGATTCTGTTATTCTCTCTGCTTCTGTTTCATACAATTGAGCAGTAATTATCTTAGATGCTGGAGAAGAGACTGGGGAAGAGAGTGACTGAAACTTTGGAAATGCTGCTGGTAGCTTCTTCCATTTGGAATTGCTATACAACAGTAGCAACAAAGCCACTCATTTTCCAAACTAGATAAAATAAAATCTGTTTATCTGGCCTATTAAATCTGTGTGCCAAGTTTCAAGCAGATGCAGTTTTAAGCTCAGTAGATGCTAAATCCTGAAACATTTGGTCTATAAACAAAATGCTGACATCAAATACAGCATTGCTGCTAGACATAGTAATGATGCTTATGCTGCATTCACACAAAATAGGGAGATGATTGCTTTTTTGCATGTTGCTTAGGGTTTTTTTTCTTACGTTAGAGTATTAAAACAGATATTAAATTTTATCATTAATGCAGTGCGTGGTCTCTCTTCAAATCCCCTTAATTACAGATTGACTCCAAGGATTACACAGCATGGATTTTAATTTTAACTGAAACAAAAAGAAAAGCTGCTTAAAAATTATTCTTGCTGAGTGACTTGTTGGACCACAAAACAATTTTTAACATCTTTTGGCAAGTGTTGTCAAATTTAAAATATTAGAACAGAGCTAAGTGCACCTTCAAACTCCAATTGTATCATGTCTACTTCCCAAATAAAATGTTTTATTAACTTTGTCCTCACAAAGGAATGTCTGCTTCTTGTATTTTTGTTTTTTCAGTTATTCTTTTGGAGAAAAAGACCCACAGTCTTGCTGAGATGTATTTATGTTTGAAGAAAGTGACATCAGATTTCACATTTCCTTTCTCTGGTAATTTGAGAAAAAGTACCAAGCAGAGTTGACGTTGTAGCAGCAACGGCATATTTCACACCCTTGTGTTGTTTCCCTTCTGACCCCTATCTTTAGGACTTAAGAGCTCCACTCTGAAAACTTTATTCCAGCCCGAAACTTAGAATAGCAGATCTGAGTCCAGAAACAACATTTCACAAACTGGGGCCTAATCCAGTCAGCCTCACACAGGAAGCTACTTCTGTGAGTACCTATTATTCATCTGAGTAAAACTTTATGGATCAGTTCATAGTCTGTTTCTTAGGGGGACTGGGGAGGTTCCCCAGTTCTTAAAATATAAAATCAATTTCCCAACTAATTTCATTATATAAAACTAAATTTTCACAGTTAAAGCTTTATTAGTATTTTTTTTTACAGTTTTACTGTGTATCTTCTGCCAGTTCTTTAGGACGCACATGGGGAAGAAGGGGAGGAAAGTTGCCCTCCACAGCTGCATCAAATAATAAATTCCCAAAGCTGACTGTCTGCAACTTCTGTTGAAGTTAGGTGCAGCTGAAAGTGCCTCTTATGTCTCAAAATGTGGATACAAGTTTCTTGCTTAGAAATTCAGCTCCTTTTGTGGCTAAGTAATAACTTCGAATACAAAAGGCTGAAGGAATGAGAAATTAGCTTTTGGCCAGGAGGTCACTGTAGTGCTGAGGGATAAATCTATCATTGCTATTTAATGGTAGTTAGTGGTTTGATAAAGTTCCCCTAATTTTGTTAGCTTAAACCATACTTTCTGAGACTTCTTAGATCTGCAGGTAAATAACACCTTTATTTGTATGGGATGAAATTTTTGCATTTAAAGAGGGTTATTTCAACAAGTATTTCTCTCCTCTTTTTTTAAGCTGTCTCTGAATTGTTGCTATTAGAATGTTCAATGGCTTTCTCTGTTAGTGTACTAGTGTACTTTTTTTTTTAATTGATCAGATAAACCTTATTGCTCTGTATTATAGCCAAGTATAAACCCCTCCTATTTTAATAGAAAACTATTTTGAATGCAAATCAATGAACAAGCTAATTTATACATAGTATTGTTCAGACTAATTTGTCCATTACAATCTCAACTGTATATGATTTTCAAGTCATGCTTAATGCAGAGGCCAAGGAATAACAAATAAGGCAAAATAGTGACTACAGTTGTTTCTTCCAGATTTCTTGCTGTCTTAAGACGTAAAGGTTAATAAGAGTGCTTGTGTGTTATTTAAGTATGTGGCAGGTAATGCGCAGCATCCTCAGTGACACAGGCTGATGGTAGGAATCTGTTTATATTCACTGCAGTTGTGTTCTCTTGGCTGTATTCAGTAAAGCTTTAAATGTATTATTACTGGTTAGATTTTTGAAAGTATAAAATAAATAGTTCGTCATTTTTGTCGAAAACAAGATAAAATGACATAAAGGAAGTCACAGTGACTGCTTTTTAACATAAAGTTCAATTTTGCAAGTCATCTTTTGAGGCCAGTTTTGTCAGATCATGAACTATTTTGAATGCCCACTGAAGTTAATACGGGATGAGGAGGCTCGAGGCTGTTCAGATGGATCCTTTGATAAATAGTACTGTCTTTTACCACACCAGACAAAATCTGTGAAAAAGAAAAATCCTGCTTGTGTCTTAACATAAATAAATGTGTGCATGAGTGCGATCTATCTTCTGAATAGAAGATAGATTTGTGTTTGTGTTTGTTTATGTTGGAGTACAGGACACACTTTAAGTCTGGCGTCTGGGTTTTGAAACCGGGGTGTGTAAGTGTCTATGTCAAAAAGAAAATCTTTCTGGAATCTAAAGGCTGAGACTGACGGGGGAAAATCATCCTTTACAAGAAGTAAGACTTGATTTTGACATGTTACCTTTTCAGCAATGTTGTATCTTTGAATACTTGCTCTTGGTCATGCTGAGGGTCATGCTGTTTTGAATGTAAATTTTTATGATCTTTTGCTGGATTTTGAGCCAGTTTTGCATTTTGGCAAGAAGAGTGTTGCTTATGCTGTTAGTTTCAGTTCTGGTGTAACCGTATCTGTTCAGTTTACTGCTTTTTTCAGGACAAAATTGTAACTTTATTTCATTTTTGTTGATATATTAATTTCTCACCCCCCTGCTCCCCACACATCACCTGTGTAAGTGAAGAGTGACTACATAATTTCTGGGGATTTATTCTGCTTTTGCTTTCCATACTTTTTTCTCTAGCTAGTCAGTACTTCATGGCTGTTAAACAGGATGTGCTCTTTCCTGGAACAGCTAATTTACAAGTGAGTACTTTTTCAGTTTTGTGTGTATTCTTGCCCAGTAATCAAAACCCCAAGGTTTCTCATTTGGTTTGGGGGATTTGTAGCTTTTTTTTTTTAATGTTTTTGAGTTTTTTGGTTTTGGTTTGGGTTTGGTTTTTTTTGTGGTTTTTTTTTGGTTTTTTTTTTTTTTTTTTTTTTAACTTATCCTCTTATCCACTGGATTAAATCTCTTGTTTAGTTATTGCAAAATCCCCTTGCTGTCTTTTTAGTTGAACCTGAATCATGAAAGCAGGGTGTCTGCATTACACTTGAGGAAGGAAACATTCAAATAGAAACATGGTGCTCTCAGGTAAATCAGGGGAAACTGAAAATAAAATAATTAGAAATAGAATGGCTTTTTATTTTATGTGCCTGATTTGGAGTTGGCTACATCTAAAAAGGAATGAAAAAAATGATCTCTTTGCTTGAGATTTGCCAAACAATGCTATAAGCTCCAAGTTATTTTGAGGTGGTGAAAGGTGAAACATTTGACATGTTCTTTTTGGGCAATGCTTTAAAAAAGGAGAGGGCGGGAAAGAGGCGTAGCCACATCAGAGTTAAGGGTGTTTGTGGTTGTCCATGACAGCGGCTCCAGTTTTAAAACACCTGTGTTTACTTTCCAGCTTTTCTCAATCGGGCTGAAAGTGGCCTAAGAATGGCACAGGCAGACCTGCAGTATGGCTGTGTCGCCTTTGCAACACACACACACACACACAAAAAAAAAGAAAAAGGAAAAAAAAATAAAGGAAAAAAAAGAGCTAAATCTCTTGTTATGCAGCTAATCATTAACAGCACTTTTGTGCCTAGCTGAAAACGTTTTGAACTTTTCTAAATTTCATAGTCTATGGAATAGCGTCTGTATTTTTTGTTCCTAACCTATTAAGCTAAATTTTTATCTTTGCTATTTAATTTTCTAAGAAAAATAAACTCAATTTGGTGTTGGGTTTTGGGATTCTTTAGTGGTAAATTATAAGAAGAAAAAGTGGTATTTTTGTTGCAAAGTGATATTTCATTCCAGTATTTGGAAATAAGTGCACCAATGCTACAGTTAAAAAAGAAAAATAGGCACAGCGCTCCCTCTGCCACCCTGCCAGGAAAAAAAAAAAAGAGGAACTCTTTTCTGAGTAGAGTTTTGCTTCATAAAATCCTAGTATTTGATGTGTACTTTCTGTAACGTGATAGCTTACGTTTTATCATGGAAATATCTTGTCCTGCAGTGTGTTTTAGAGTTATGTGTAAAACAGACGTCTCATGAGTAATGAACATAGATAGAATGGAGTTTTTTTGTTGTTTTTTTTTTTTTTTTAAAGAGTGGCTGAAAGATCACATAATTTCAGTGCTTGATTAGAAATTTTAAGGTAATTTGTGGGCCAGTATTTAAGATAGTCATCTGATGAGGCATGTTTTGTTACTACTGCTGCAAATTTATTTATTATTAGCTTTAGAATTTATTAACATCCTACAAACGTTTTGGCTTTTTAAGAAAACCTCAACTGCTTTTTCTAGTATTTTTTAATTGATGTAACATCTCTTCCACCTTCTGCTCCAGATAATATGGCTGACATTCCTGTGTATAAAAGTATGTCTGCTTCATAATTATGTTTGTTTTTCTTTATGGATCACTCAGAATAGGTCAGGTTTTGTTTTCTGGAAGGAGGAGCAAAAGAAAATACAGCACTGACACAGAAGCACAGATGATTTCTCCCTTAGATTGATTTGCTTTTAGAACTATGAGTTTAATAGTGTATGGGAATGAACTACATGAAACTCCCTAACCAAGATGCATAGTCTAACTGGAGCACAGATATTTTAATACTAATGGGCTAACATAATGACTCAACAGAGCAAACTGAGACATGCCAGTCCCCTTCATATGAGGCACCTCGTAATAAACTGCGAAACTATACCAGAATAATTGGCCTTTGTGATACACAGCAGAGCAGCCCCCTTTTTGCAATGCTCCCAAGGGGTAGGAAGAGCAGCACAGGTGCATGCTCTGATGAAGCTGCCTTCTGTAGAATACAGCGCACTCTCAACCGACTGTAAAGGAAAGGTGCTCAGAAAATATAAGGGGTTTTAAAATTTTTCCTTTTTCAATAATTCAGCTAGAAAACCTGGAGGTTATTCATCAGATAATTTTGAACCCAGAGAAGAGCTTGTGAACTAGATCCTTGCCTGAGTATCAATGCAGTAGGTCACTTAAATCCACATGGAAATACTCTTTCCTACCAGTAAAAGACATAAGCCAGTATCTCAGCTAAGAAGTGGAGGGCAAAAGAGATCTGAAGAGTTCACAGTATTTATTCCAGGGGCCTGTAAAGGTAATTAAATGATATATCTGAAAGAGAGGGAAGTTGTCACATTTATTAAATTCCCAGGTGTAGATGTGTTTTAAGAGCAAGCTGGATAATGTCAGTATATGAAAGGTGAAGAAAAAGCTTTGTGAATGTATTTTTCTGAAGTCAACACTGAACTCATGGCAAGAAAGAAGTAAACAGGTTGCTAATATTCAAAATATGTCCAAATGATTTGGATGCCTACCTCTCAAGATTTTTAATTTTTAGGAATCTAAACCACTGAAAGTTTTTTTGAATCCCGCTAAGTACCTGCCTTAAGCTGCTTCAGGACCTCCAAAAATCTGATCATCTGTTCACTTTTTGACCTCTACTGAAATTACTCCCTTCTCCCCATCAAATCTGATGGTTAAATAAGAGCAAAATTAAAGATGGCAGTTTCATAAGAGTTAAATCTTGTGACCTTAAAAGTGGAATTGCTTCTGTGAAATATGTTTATTCAGTTTGTACTTATGACCATCTAGTAAGTCAATCTAGCTGTCCACTTGGGGATTTTTAGCATCAAAATATCTGTGAAATACCCCTGAATGTTTACAAATTCTTTACAGATATATGACACAGTCAGCCAACTATCGAAGAAAAGGCATAATTATGTGAGCTTGTAGACTAGTTGTCCTGTTAGAGATACGTATACAAATGGGTACAGTTGTTCGTGTGGTTTCTTAGACCAGCCATGGTTTGGCTGTTTCTAGTCTAGGCTGTGTAGCAATGTTAGGGTGGTACTGAATCAAACACATGATACCTAGCGTCTCAACTGGGAATAGTTTCACACACAGACTCTCAAGAACAGATTGTGAGGCCGTTTGTAGTGAGTCTGCAATGCAGTTTTTGGGGATCCCTCCTAAATTTACCTGATTTTGCACTTTTTGTGTTCCTGTAATGGAATCACATTAATATTGAAGGAACCTTTCTCTCTTAAAAAAGTACAGCCAGAAGAAGACAAATACAGATGTTACAGTCTCTGCAGCCTTTTCTTTCTTTTTTTTTTCTTTTCATCCTACCCAACAGTGCGCATCTTGCTACGATTTAAATATCATGGATTTTCCTCTCTTCAGATTAGTCAAAGCCTGTGTGCTGGTAAGACTGCTTGTACCATCTTGCTTTTAGTCGCTTTACTCCCTTTTAATCCAGGGGTAAGGAAACTTCTTAAAGGTAGGATACATTTTTCTGAGCCTCAGCACCACCTCTGTGTTTCTAGGGGATATCGCATCCTCAGAAGAGTGTACATGTCAGGCAGTAGTGCCACTGGTTCTGTATGGGCCACATGGTGTTGTCTCACTTGGTCTTATTCAAGGTGTTGTCTGAGGGAAGCCAAACAATTTATTTGGCTTGTTTCTAACTATGTCAATATCTGAGATTGCAAAACAATTCTTATTTGTAAACATCATGCAGTGCAGTGAATTTGGTTTCTTCATTCAGTATTTGATTTGGGAAAGTTTCATTCTTGACCACATGATATCAGTACTGTCAGAAAGATGGACCAAAACCAGTCAGTAGAGTGAGCTGGAGGTACTGTAGTAGAAAGTTATAACAGGTATGGGTAGAATACATTCATTTCATGAGGACATTGGAAGGAATATGAGGTTGTTATTATGACGAAAGGTGGTAGGAAGAAAGTAAGAGGGTGATGATCAGTATTGAACTATTATACTAATAATACTACTTCATTAGTATTATTGATAGAGATCTTGCTTGATTTTCATACTGTTTTTTAAAGGGATCCTTTTGCCAAAGCAATTACAAACATTTTAATGTCAATATAAGCTTTCTGCTTCTTTTTCTTTTTTTTTCTTTGCTTGTTTTACATATCAAAATACTACATATAGCAGCAGAACTACAAATTTAAAATCTATCAAGAATAGTACAGCCATGGTGAAGAGCTTCAATCAGTTCTCTCTTTTACTCTTTTTATGCTACATTTAAAGTGATGACATTAAGCCTTGAAGGGGTTTTAACTTACCAAATTATAGTCTATGCCTTTCATTAGTTTTTAATAGCATGAGCACTAACTGTTCTCTGGCAGTTTTAGGGGGAGCAGTGAAGATTAAAAGAGATGGTGCTTGAACTAAGTTGTTGATGAAAAGATACTGGCACAAAAACCGCCTCTCATAGTTTTAAACTTATTCACCTTTGTGGTCAAAGAATCCTTCAGTGGCATTTATGACTTGGGAAAAAAAAGAATGATTTTATTTTACTTTTAACGATGACAGTGAGTCTTATTTTCAGATAGAATCATTTCACTCATTTCTCTTTAGAAGAATAATCTGTTTAATATATCAATATTAAAACTTTTTTATGTACATGTTGTTTATGCAAATGCTTCAAAACAGAAAGATTTAAAAAATCCTAAAAATTAAATCAAAACAAACCAAAAAACCCACAGAAATTTGATACATAAAATAAAAAAAAAATTATTTTCATATTTTGTTCTGGTCCTTCCACCTTTGGACCTACCACTGAAAAGTACATTGAGCTTTGCATTTTTCTCTTCCATGTTTCCACACAAGTTATTATTTCTCTATTTTCACATTTTAAACTGTTCCTTCAATATCACACTTCTTCTATTCCCTATTCTTAAAAATGTTTTCTTTTGTCTTCCCTCATTGTTTTCCTAACTTATCCTTCCTTTTTTTCAGCCTGGATGTTTGTTTCTTTATCATCTGTTTCAGCCAGTCAGTGAGCTAACAAGAGCCTGAACACCCCCCAGGACCTTTGTCCTATGCTAAGAGCTGTACCTAAGATACTGGTATTTTCGCGTATGTTGGCTTTAGTTGTTCTGTGAAGCAGAAAGATTACTTCAGGTCCCCACTAATCAAATGGAAAATGGATGACATGAGCAAGATGTGAAAAGCTCATTGGTAGCCCCTGGAGAAGTATTGCATTCAAAGTTGACAAATTGCAGGGGATTTAAGGAGTGCATGATAGGGCAAGCAAATGATCTTGCTTTCAGCGAAGTTATTCATCAGAACATTTGCCCTGTCAGGAAGGCAGGTTATTTAGACAATAGTTATGAGTATTATATATGTGCACAGTTGTAAAGTGTTATCTGCTATACACGCAAAAAGCTAAGTAGCGGGTTAATCAAGAGTTAACTTCAGTTCCAGCATTTGTGAAGTGAGCATCTTCATTTACTCCCCTTTCCCCTGAAACAGTATGTTAACATTTTTCATTACAGGATCATGTGTGCTTTATTTCACAGGTTTCCTGCTCCACACAGTATCCAGAGAGCATCCAATCAATATATTTTTTATCTTCTTTGTTCATTATGTTTGCCAATCCCTTGTTTACTGGATACAGTTCAGACCTTTCTCTGAAAACAGAATTTTGAGTAACCATCAAGGGGATTTTCTATAGTATTCAATGTTAAAAGAACAACAGGTTTAACAAACAATGATTTTGTGTATTCTTGCAGGAGTGTTTTCTTTATGCTTCATCAGGAAAACAAGGCATGAAGAAAATAGAGTCAAAAGTGCCCATAAAATTTTAACTGCTATTTGAGACGTACAAGTCTTTACATTTTAGAATATCTGTCATTCATAAATTCGTAGCATTTAAGGCCAAGACCAGAAGATAGTTTATGTAATTTAATTGCTCTTCAAAATATTGCAGATCATTGACTTCATCAGTTGTCCCTGTAACTGAGCCCAAAAATTTGTTTTAATGTGCTTTCTATAAGGGTATCTTGGTCTGATGTAAAAATTTCAGGAGGTGGAGTTCCCTTTCATATTTTCATTTCACTTTCATATTTTATTCTAGTGATTCAAGTTACCCCTTACTCAACTAGATTAAAAATTGTTTCACATCCTGCATTTTCTGTCCATTTATTGAAGGACAGTGAGAATCAGCAGCAAAGCAAAACTGTTCCATTCCTGGTACTTGAGTTACCTTGTTCAGAATTAGCACATGTATCTCTGTAGACCTTTTCTGAGTAAGCATATCCTCAGGGTTTTTTATAATCTGAACAGAATAAGCTCTTTGACTAAATGCCATTTTCTCTAGTGCTTCCGTTACCAGTATGGCTCTTTTCTGCATCTTCTCTGGGTTTTTAAGATCCTTCTGTTTCAAAATGTGGACAGCAATGCATATGCATTTTTGTACCTTTGTTTCTCAGTGCCATATGTAAAGTAATGCTGTAATCACTTTGTGGAGATACTATTTTACTGTGCATACACCAGAAAAATTACATTTTCACAGTTTTTACACAGCATTATACTGTTACCTTGTACTGAAGTCCCAAGTCAGTGCTTTTCAGAATATGGTTACTCTGTAAGTGTAGCCTGTGTTTGGTGTTCTTAGGCAGTTTTGAATTTTGGTCTTGTTAAAATACACTCAAATTGAATGCATCTAGCTGCCAAGTGGCCCAGAACATAGTTTTGCCATTGTTATTTACTTCCTTTGTGTTCATGAGCATTACTAGCCATGTCTATCTGATTCTGAGTGATTGAAAGAATCATTTAGTAAGAATATGCCTAGTACTGATACCTGTGCAATTGTACTAGTATTACTTAGTAACAGTTGTCTCGTAACGGTTGTCTCTTGGAACATGGGGGTTTGGTGAGTTTTTTAACTGTCAGCCTATTCTGAATCCACTTAAAATTTTTGGTGTGTAGTGATAGTTTTTTCTATCAGGTTGTTATGTCTGACAAGTCAAAACCTAACAAATCTGTACAACATCCACTTCTAATCTCATCAAAGAAGGAAATCAGATTTGTTTGGCAAGACCTATTTACAGAAAAACATGTTGACTGGGAGTAATTACATTCTTTCATTAAAATCTGTATTAATTGAATCCAGTGTTTCACTTATTTGGCCTAGTTTTTTAATATTGGCACATTATTAGCGCTTCTCCAGTCTTTGGGAATGTCCTAGTATTGTAAGATTGATTAACAGGGTTCTTCTCTAACAGCCCCGCAACACCTAAAGTGAAAATTGTCTGAATCTGCTAAAGTAAAACTTATCTGTCCTTGATTTCTAATAAACTTATTAATTCTACGTAAACTGTAAGTATGTCATCCTGGTTTTTTCCAAAGGCAGACCAACTTATATACTGAACACTCCTGGAGCTTTTTTGTGTTACAGTTTATCATATAGCTACTCCAAACTTGGAGTGGGCTTACACATTCACTGTTCCTCTCATAGTGGTAAATCCTTATTATCTGTAGTCCTGCCACTGATGCATTTCTTAACATGATGCCTTTAGCTACTCTTATCAATTGGCATTGCTTCAGAACACCTGCCTTTTAGGATGTGTTTGTACTTGTTTCCTCTGTAGTTTTGTGGCTTTTTATCATATATTTGCTTTATTTACTTTCTATCCTGAAAAAAAGGTGTTCTGCTTTTGCTTGGTTGTGAGGTCACATATGTTTTTATTGCCAACCTTAAAGGACTCCCTGATTTTCTACCAGTATGTCTTCTGTCCTTTTTTTCTCCAGTTTCAGAAGGAGTTTGTATACTTGAGTGTTTCTGTAAAGATGCTGGGTTTTCTTCCCTATGAGGAATTCAGTTGTTTTGTTATCACTTAACTCCAAGTACTTGTTAACCTCCAGTACTGTGATTAACATCTCTTGTGTTATAATGAGATTGTTTACTTCATGCCCATAAATAATATATGAGATTTGAAAGTGTATAAGATTAGTTTAAAATTATTCACAAGACTGTTAGCGTATGTCCTAAAATGAAGTTCCCTATAGCATAATTTTCCTTTCCAAAGATTGTAGATATGTGCTGAAGAAAAACTCTTCCTATGCCCCTTGTTAATTTGCTGACCAGCAAGTCTCTTAGGTTATATTAGTTGGCATATTGACCTTTGAATATTCAAGAGCTGTGGTCCTGTGTTACTGATCACTCTAAAAGGAGTAAGGGCATGGGTTTGGATTTTTTTAAGGTATCCCGTTCCCTTACTGCCTCTTTTATCCTTCCTGTTAATCGGAGATTTTAATATGCCAGTTGTCCACCAGGTTTTAGTAGCGTTGGTTATATAAAATAAACAATTGAAGAGATTCTTTTCATTATATTCTGTGCCACATTTGTTCAACTTGCTCATTAGGTGCTGAATTTGAGCATGTACCTCATTTGCCTTCCAAATAACCTCCCCTTGTGTTGCTGATTTAATATCCTGGCTGCTCCAGCTAGTTTCCAACTGAGAAGATTAGCCTCCTACTTGTGTGGTGTAGGCTGTCCTGTTCATACAGTCCCTTCTTTCACTGATGTGCTGTTTCACGAATCAGAATCTGCTTCTTTTCAGTCAGTCATGGACAACAGGCAGAAAATGCAGGAAATAAACTTTCTCACTTCTGGTAACTGTAGCCATTTACATTTTCATTTTTCTCTTAGCCGTTTTCAGTGCAGTTGAAGCCTTCAGTAATTTCATCTGAGGTCTGATGTGGAGGCATTATGTAGCATTTAAGTTCTGTCTCCTGTTGACTTCAGTTGCATCTGTGAGTGCACAGTACTTCTGCAGATTAGACGTGACGGATTTATCTTGCACAGTCAGAAAAAAGGTAGTATACCATGAATCCTTCTGAAAACTTCAGGATGAAGTGCCTTGACCAAAGGACAGATAGATTCCACTACTGCTGAGCAGCGTTCAGCTCTGTTCAATATGAATTTGCTCTCTTACTGCAGTCCCATTCCAACAACTGCAACAAAAGAAACAGGAATAAACAGGTAACAGGCTCTATCACTGGACAGGGATGATTCATGCCCAGGTGTGGTCCACCCCGAGCAACAGTTAGGAAGAAGCTTGGGAAAAAAAATGGTCATGCAGTTAAAAGTAGCATCATGATGCATGTGTACTTGTAACCTTACCTGTGTTGTTTCCTAATATCTCTGTACTTCACTTCCTGATATTATGAATGACCTGCCAAGGAAGGACTCACCCAGCATTAGCTGCCACCTGTCGGGGCTCCATTTATAGTCAATCCAAGGCAGTCGTTTTTCCATAAAGATAAATGCAGAAGATAGGTGATAAGTACTTTAGAAGTGCCTAATTTACTTAAACTGTATATGGCTCGAGGTAGGGAAGAGAAATGGCATCTTTTCTCTGTGTGTATAATTATTCATATAGGTCTGTGTGGAAAGATGCACTTACAGATGGGTTTAGGTGTATGTTAGCCGTATACATTCATATATGTGTATATATACACAGTGTTACCATGTAGCTGTACATAGTAGTGTTTCTTTTCTACTAATAGTACTTCAAAATAAATCTTAGATTAAGCCTCACATGTGTTAAAGTTGCATTTTTGAACTGAGCTACTGAATTTGTACCAAGTCTTAATTTGCTTTGTTAGTCACTGATGAGAGTTAGTAGTCCTGTCCCCAAGATCATCTCAGTAAAAGTGTGCTATATGTATGGCAATGATACAGAGGTGACTTACCTTCTTAGTAAAGAGCAGCTTCCTCCACTTCCAATGAGCTAAGAACTTCTCAAGATGTGGTGTATTTAATAGTCTTCTGACAAAAGCTTGGTAATGCATTGAACAATGGGAGGTTGTCCAACTTCCATCCTTCATTGTTTATAATGAAAAAGAGTAAAGATGTGTTCCCTGCATATCCAGGGGTATGTTTATTTTTTTTCCTTAATTGATTGCTAATGATACCTACTTTTCCAAGATACATATTTAGGAGATTAGGCTAACCTTGAAACAGATCCCTTGGCATTGTCCTCACCTTTTTTGTATGCAAAACTATGAAGTGTAAAGCCATTACTTACTTTCCTAACAAAATTTTCTTCATAAATTTAAATTCCTAAAATGTGTGTTGGCATAGGAAAATTTTCTAGTCAATATTCCTGATTTAATCTTTGGTCCTTAGTAGTGTTACTTATTTTCTTCCTGTGGAATAATAACTGCAAAGTGTGTACGCTACAATTATGCTGTAGGAAAGATTATTAATGCTTAATTTAAATTATTGTGGGTTTTTTTACAAATTTTTGGAAAGTTACATTTTTTTATAATAATGTTCAGTGCAGTAATAGTGGAATAGCAAGATATTTTATTAACAAATATACTTTGGATTTCTGAATCAATATTTACCTACTGTGTTTTTATACTGAGCTGTGAAGTCTATTATAGATGCTAGCAGTTGGATTCATTGTAGCAAGAAATATTTCAACCGAAATGCCAAATTACAATCATGATTATTATATTTGTAGCTATGAGGAACTAAATATTCCTGACCATAGTTCTCAAAAATACAGTATAAGGAGGGTTACCAAAAAAATCCTTAAAAATAATATGTCTGTGAAATGAAGATTTTTGATGATAGTAGGATAAGCTATTAACTCAGTCAAAGGTTATCTACAGTTGAAAAAGCATTGCTGATTACAGATCTCTGAGGTAGCAGTTGATCTAGGAGAGATAGAAAATTTGTTTTATTTAAAGCAGAGAAAACAGCAATTCAGCTGCACTCTGGTTGATGTAAAAAGTACGACTTTTGTGGAAAGTTATATACCACCTAAATGCCGGATAAAGTTCTCAGTCTTCTTCAGGATACCACAGTGCAGTAAATTAAAAAGAAATCTAAGTTTTATAATATGTTGTACTTTAAATCTGTGTCACACCGTGAAGCCTCAGCAGACAGTCTGAGTATTAAATAATACTGCTTTGACTGTAGAAGTATCATTTTCTTGAAGCCTGAAAGCTTAATTAATCTTTATAGGAAATAAGAAGTTCATTAATTCTTGCCAACAGTGACAACTTGTTACTGACTAGGACAGAAAGAAGTCCCTTACCCCTACATAACTTATTATGACAACTCCAGTGAACTATACATTTTCTTATGCCATAATTTTGACAGTTGCAGTTCATGCTTAATTATTTACATTTCATAAATTATTAATGACTCTTTGCTACAAGATTTTATTAGATAGTTTGAAAAAAATGTGGCCTGTTGATGGCATCTCCATTCAGCTGCTGTTAATTCATCCCTAAGAGGTGGTATGAGTTAGAACTTTCTTTCCCTCAAGATGTGCAGCATACCTGGATTTCCATCTTTAAGGAATGGTGGGGCTTTAGTGTATCATCACTAACCATGAACTGGCTGCCAACTTCACTGGAAAACAATTGGGTTTGGGGCTAAACTTGCACATTCTTTAATTTTGTGAGTATACTTTTTGGAGTATTTGATTTTAGCACATGAGTTACTCATTTTATTAACTCTGACAATTATATTCAATTTAGAGAATATGTTTTGTAGAAAACAATTTCATTTTACCAGCTGCCAGAGTTCTGGGCAAAGGGCAAAGCAATATCGGTATAAATAAAACAGTGATAATTCATAGATTTTAATATAAAAATCAAGTCGGTCATATTATGAAATACAGAAAAATATGATTTGAGGAAACAAATCTTGATTTCTTAATATTTAACTTTCCTTCTCAAAAGTTTTTCCTGGTGCTTAGACTCCTAGCAGTAGTAGTGGCGGATATTAAGATAGCAGTCTATTTCACCTGAGGCTGTTGATCATTTAGTCATCTGAAATAGCTTCTTCTAAACAGTGTCTCTAGGATGTAGTTCCTCCCTCCAAAGGGAGTGGTCTTTAGTTAGATTATGTAAATCAAGAAATTCATTCATTATCACTACATTGCTAATTCCTGCTTTAACCTGCAGAACCAAGAATCACACTGTGGTTTTCCTGCATGCAGCAAACATGAGAAGCCCCCGTTCCTGTGTTTGCTTTAGTTTCTTGGGGAAATTGAATGAATGTAGATTCAAATCAGTGGGGGATTTGTTTGTCAAATTTTGCAAAGCAGGCTGCAGAAAATGGAGTTTTTCAAGCCCTATTCAGCAGTCTGAGATACCAAACTTGCTTCAGTTTTCAATATAATGTTCATACCGACTCTTTCAATCTTAGTTTTGATTGATTACTTACCAGCAGAAGTTATACTGAAATCTTTCCTTTGTCCTCTTTTTCCCTTGCTCACCTTTTCATTCTTTCCATGTCAATTATTAACATTGTGACGTTACTTGTTGCTGCAGTAACTTTGTTTCAATGCAGCTGTTGCTAGGTTAATTTTCTTCAGCGCTTGGTTGTCACATACACAAAGATTTTATTAGATATCAGAAAAGTTTTGTTTCGGGCAGCAGCCCTCAACTTTATATTCTTATGAAACTGGCCTGTGCTTTCTCTAGATGTTTTATATGAAAACAAAATACAAGGGAAAATGCGCTCTGTTGTTATATATGGTAGGTTTTGTTACGAAGATAGATACCAGGATATTGAAACATATTGGATTAAGTTCCCAGGGACAGATTTGCTGTGGCCCTGGTGCAGTAAAGGTTCACAAGAGGCTCAGCAGACAGAATGTGTCCAATTCATGTGTTAATTCAGATTTCCTTAGGTCTGTTTTTTTGGCTGGGAAGTGTTGCTGTAATTAGATGGTGAGTCTGGTGAAGCTGCATGTTACCAGACTGTGACTGTTGCAAGACACAGGACCAAAGTCCAGGTGCTTTCAGCTCTCTGACAGCATGCCAGTGGCCACACAGTACACGCCCTAGGGTGCTTTTCTGCACTTAGAGTAGGGGCTGGTGGTTAATTCTGCAGAGACACATTTCCAATTGTGACTAATTCACAGGTTTGAACTGGTCATCCTAACTGCAGGATTTAGGCAGCCGAAGCCGTCGCTGCATATACACAGTTTGAAAGTTTCCTAAACTATCCCTTGGCTGAGGTGAAACAACCTTTACTGTCATTTTCTGTTTTGAAGCTTCAAGTTCCTGCTTGATTTGTGGTAGTTTCTGCCATGGAAACCCATGCAGAACATCAGCTCTGAAGAATTTCCTGATTTATATCCCAAATTTAGTTAGTATCTTTCCACATTGGATGCAAACCTTTCTTCAGGTCTCTTCCTAAGGCAGAGGAGCTCTGTACTGCTCATTGCTCAAATTAGTTCCTTGTTGGCACAGTCTAAATGTTAACTTTCCAATGGTAGTCCAAGGCAGAGTGAGACCAAAACTGAATCACTTTCCTCTCTCCCCAAGTCCCCCTTCTCCCCCCTCCCCCCAACTCATTCATGGATGAAAAACAAAAGGCAGTGAGCCAAGTTTCACCTTCCGGGGAAAAACCCAGTGTAACAGCCTGAAAACACTGCAAGGGTAGAGAGGAGCAGCTGGAGAAATTAAGAAAGAATGAAAAGCAAATGAAAAGTGATTGCTTAAAACCATTCCTTCTCCTTCTTTTTTTCCATCATTTTTAGCACTCTTCTGAAAGCAGAAAACCGACTAGGTGCAAGTTCTCTGTTTTTTTTAATAGCATGCTGTGGATTCCTGTTAAAAGATATGAGGATGTGTATACAAGGATCCATGTAATTTTTTCCTGCTATAATGGGTGGGGGTTTGGTTTGGGGCTTTTTTTTTTTTTTTGAGTCTGAAGTGGGAACAGAGAAGTGCATTGTTTTGCTTTATTATGAAATATAAAGTGATATATCCTACCATGTACCTCTCTTAAAACGTAGGATGCCATGAGATTATGATGCATTCTTACTCATCCCTGTTGTTGAAACTTTGGCTAGTTGATTTTTTTGCATGTCCCTTAAAATGTTGGTAGTTCCTGTTAATTGCCCCAGTGCCTACTGATGCGCCCAGAACTGATTGTCAAGCTTCCCTACTTAAAGCTCAGAGAGCAAGCTGCTTATGATGACCCAACAGAGATATAAGGGAGGTCTATGAAAGGGAGAGTATTCAACCAGCCTTAATCCTTGTTTTCAGTAAGGCAGTGTCTTTAAGTGCAGACTAATTAGCGAATAGACATGGTTGTAGATTCGTGTAGACATATCTTTTGTTGGCTTGAGATGAACTGAGCAGCTAATAAAAATGGTTTAAAATCTCTGCTTTCTTTACTTTTAGTGCACTTTAATAGGTATGGAGATGAGAAAACATAAATCAGAGCAGGTGCAAGAGTAAATATAATTCATTTGACTACCTATGTTGGTATATTCCATTTAGATATTAGATGTTACACTTGTGGCTCCCATTTGTGGAAGTCTGGCCCCATGGTTTTCAAAAAACTATTCATTTTATAGCCTCTGACATATGTCAATACTAAAAAAGCATGCCTTTTTTTTTTTTTTTCCTGTTACAGTAATGTATTATGCAAGCATTACTTTGCATTTTAATAGTATGTTAAAGTCATCAATCACAAAGTGATCAATCAAGATAAACAGTTCTCCCATTTTAGAGCCAGGGAAATGGAATTCCAAGAAGTGAAGTGAATTTCCTTAAGAACTGATGGCATGCCTGAGACTAGAACCTAACTTTCTAGAGGGATGGTCCCTGTCTTTAATCATTTATGATATCTTATTACATGTTGTATAATAAAATTTCAAGCAATTAGGAATAACCATCTGTACATTCTGAAAAGTCATTTATGATAAAGTTCAATGCAAGGAAACGCATATGGGGAAACTGAGTTAACAATGAAAGACATGTAGTCATAGTCAGCTGAAAGAGAAAGTATTCCTTAAAGATCAGCAAGATATTTGAAATGTCATAAGAGGGTAAAAATAATAAATAAAAAATAAAAAGGTTGTGTTTTTTTTTTTGGTTGTATTTCCCCTATTATTTGCATGTGACTTGACCTTGACATAATGACGATAGGAGGCAGACAGCTTACTTTTCTACTATTTTCTAAATTAACCATAAATTCCAGTGATATTCAATAGCAGTACCTTAGTTATTGAAGCACATAACCTTTTTGCTGCCTTTATCACCTGTATTATCGATAGGAGATAATTACTGCAAAGCAGCTGGCTGTTGGTTTTAGAGAGCATCAATTGTTCTCCTGTCCCAGCTGTTGGCTAATAAGGACAGTCAACACATCTGTTTCAACAGCTGGTAATTAACAAAAGCCTAATTGCTGCAACTCTTTTAACAACAAATCTATGAAAGAGTAGGGATGTGGAGGAATATTATTTACTCTGTGCTCTGCACTTTCTGTGACCAGTTTCTTTTTTCTCTTTCTTTTTCTACTTTGAACACCACTGCCTTTGTCTGGCACACTGAATGGCAGGAGAACACAATATGGTAATCCAGAGCTTAAGTTTTTCAGATCTTTGTTGGTGTTTCTTATTGCAACATTTCTTTGCTAAGTTGCAAGATGAAATGGATCAAAAGCATTTTGTGAAGTTTCATACAACAGCTACAATCCGCAGCAGTATGCCAGTGCAATAGGACTGCCAATCCAGCAGCCTCCAAAAGAAAGTAATGGGTCTCCCCATTTGTGTATGAGTTTAGATGCCCTACATCCTTTCGCAAAAAAAAGCCAGTATCATCATTCTGAAAGTGGTGGGGTTTTAAAGAATTTTATTTCTGCTGTTCAGATCCTTTGCAAAATTTGTTGCACAGTGTTTTTCCATTCTCTGATGAAACCTGCATATATTGGTCAGTTTAAAAGTAAATGCCAGATGACACCTTGTACTGCACAAATATCTCACCATTTTATCATTACAGACTTGGCGAGGGTTTTGCACGATGCTTGGCTAAATATCTACATTTATAGTATCAGTCAGCAAACACAAAGACATTTCTCTTAATTAGACTTATTCTGTGTGTTATCCTTGTATACGGCACGCATGTAATTGGAATAGTCATAATTAAAGAGAGGGAATGCATGTATACAAATACAGGGAAATGTTAATCCCATTGAAGTTAACAGTGACCTTCTGTTGGCTTCAATGGGTCAGGATTTTCCCTGCAAAACCAAATTTTCTTAAAAGCTGGAGACAAATTTGGCATTCATTATGTTGCACCTGAAAAGAAAGTGTTCAAGTATTAATGGAACTGTTGCCTGAAGTATTATGCAAGTCAGGCATGTATTGCAGATTGTGTGAATGACTGAGTCAATAAAAATTTCTAAGAAATAGCATTTAAAGGTGACGATAAACTGATGGTGAAAAAAATGTGATTCTTTGCTAAAAGTCAAGATCACTTGGTTAAAGTTGTCTCAGTAATATTTCAGCTGGCAAATATTTCTGTACACTGAGTTCTTAATTGTCTGCTGGCTATGTTGAAAGGTATATAAGAAATTCTACCCAAGTGCTTGCCATCGACAGAATAGAGATTGCATAATTAAAAATATTCTGGCAAGACAAGTTTGGTTCAGCAGGTGTTCAAGTGAAGAAATGGATAATAGATGCAATGAAAAAGTGTAAGATATGCTTTGAACAAATGAAAACAAAAGCATTGGCTAAAATTCTAACTGTAAGGTGGTAATGTAGAGACATGTTTGGTGTCTGGGTTTATCAAGGCATGATTTTTGTACACAACAATCTTTGGTGATTGAAATGGTTTCTTTTGTCTCACACAAAAAAGAGAAAGGAAATACACCTGCATTAGATTATACTGTGGAAAATTGCTGGAGTATTTGGTAGTTGGCAAAAATATTTGTCTTTTTAGTGGATTATTTTGTTTTATTTTGCAAGTTATGATGTTAAAGAAAATGACTGTGGGTAACATATCACTCTGCTCATTCCATTTCCTTCCTCTAAAGATTGCAAAAATTATCAGATAAGCATGCAGCTACTTTTTTTCAGTTGAAATGTAATTGAGTCTGAGTTGCAACAGAAATTTAGACATGTTCTGCAACTATGTACCAAAACTTAGATAGGAAGTGAAAAGTATGTTTTTGCCTACAACAAAGAATCTAATCAGACAGGTCTTGAGAAATGGGATTACATCATATAAAATTTAGTGAATAGATTTTTGCAGAAAGGAACAGAAGTCTTTTAGCATCAGAACATACTTCTGAGACCTGAGTGAATGTAACTCACTTATATCAACAGATCTCATCAAACAGTATAGCCTTCATAACAATCCATAGAGGTGTCCATCAGCTGCTGATTCAATAGGAAGGTGCCATCTATTGAATCTTCGGTACTTTTTCCATCAGATAAGATGGTTCTTGTAAAGACTTAAATGTATGTTCTCATAAACACCTCTATTTTAAATCCTCAGTCTGAGTTCTACTTGTATGTTCGAAGTCAGCACAAGCTATTCAGACTCAGTATGATTGATCCCTTTTACACACCAAGAATTACATAGATTGAAAGTGAAACTGTTTAAAATTACCTGTTGAGGATCCTCTCATCACAGGAGACATGATGGTAGCTTGTTCACAGTGTCTTTGAAACTCACAGTCACCCCCACTGCCCAAGCTTGCAGCCAGCCTCAGGAGCAGGCATTTTTTCCCCAAGGAAGAAAGTGCTACATACAACATTAATCGAACTGGAGAAAGAACCTAAATTTTCTTGCTGTATTGTCTGATCATAACTTCAGATATCAAAAGAAAAGTAATACTTACAGACTTGCCAGATTCGAAGTTGTTTTAAGAATTTCTTGGTAGTTAAGGCCTGCACGTGTCAGTGTGGGGCATATAGTCATGGATTTATTCTTACTCCTATTTTTCCTGCTAACAGATACATTTGTTCAGTAGTGAGTTGTTCTTTTTTGAAGTGCAACAGTTGCTGTTGAACTCAGCACTTTGATTATGAATTTCTGTGTGTACAAAGATATCAGATAAATTTGAATGTGTATGCCTCTCAGTAATTCATTTTACGTAAGGTGAAGACCACAATGTGAAATACTAAATATTAACCACAGCTCTTCCCTGCCTTTGCTTCCAAACCCTGGAAAAGTTATGGACTGAAGCCATCCCACTGAAGTCACTGGGACAATTAATTTTTATAATCCTATGGCATTTATAAAAGGTTTGTAGTTTAATCCTGGTAGTGGGATTAGACACTGCTGCCTTCTACAGAAGTACTCTGTCAAGAGGTAACAGTCATTCTGTTTCTTTGTGTGAAAGGTTGTAATTTGGAGTGTATTATCACTTAGCATCAATTGTAAGCTTTGAAGCGTAAATTGTTAACTCCTTTTGCTCAAGTTACTGCCTTGCATGGTTTTTTTCTGCATGAAAGATCTCATATTTTCTTCTGAAAAAGAGCCTTGTGAAATGTTGCAGTGTCTCAGCTGGAGTGGTGTCACACTGAAATCAGGGGTAAGGAACTGTAATAATGTCTCATAACAAAGAAACCAAAGAGTAAACAAGTCCAAACATCAATGGAAGGGCATGGCCAATGGCTGGTTAAAGTTTAAAGCCGAGGACTTGACTATAAGGGGTAATCTGCAATAGAGCTTGAGTAGTAAAGTAAGGTTAGAAAGATTTACCCAGGCAAGAATTCTGCATCGCTGGAGTGGAGCTGGGTGACACCTGTTGAACAGTCAAGAGTGCCTCAACAGCCTACGGGAAGCGAGAGAAGAAAATTGTCAGTCAAACTCATGTTCATCCAGTTTGTCAATCTTGGTCAAGTTTATTAAGCTTTTATTCATTAAGACCAATTATCTGTATCTACTATAGTAACCAAAATAGGATCAGGGCACAGGCTTGCACACTGACATGCAACTATCTGTGCTTTTTGTTAGAAAGCTTCCTGGCAGGGTTTTAACCTACTTTCCTGGACAATGCCTTTGAACAATACTGTGTGCCAGGGCTTGTTCCCCTTTGACAATCCAGTGTTAGTAGTCTTTCCTTTTAGGGGTGGATAGAAGAGAGCTTTTGACATGGTAACACAAGGCAGGTCATGCCAGTAGATCTCAAGACCAGACCGTGGTTCCCGGATGATTTTTTTTTTAGCAATAGAGGTGATTGCTGTGGTCAGCTTGGGGGCTGTTAGTGGAGCCTGAAAATGTACCAGCCAGAGAGCACACACAGTTTCTGGCTGCAGCACAGATAAAACATGTCTGGCTGTAACATGAACTTTCTTCTGTTCTTCTGCCAATTCAGTTCCACCCCAAACTGGATAGGACACTTTTGGGGCTGAGGGGAACTGTGTTTTTATTGAATAGGGTCTTTGTTACCACAAAGCTCCTGAGACAACATTACAACACTACCTTTTAGATCCTGTGCTGACGACTTGCTGTTTGTGGCAGATACTGACTCGATATCCTAAATGTCCAAAGTCAGTTGCTTGGACAACAGGTTTACTGTGGGTGCTGACATTTGAAGCTTTCCCAGACTAATCTGCCAGTAGGTCTCAGGCGCTACCTGGAAGGCTTCTTCAGCTCACTCCAGCCTACACAGTTGTTTCCTTCTTGATTTCCCCTAAGAAGATTGCCAGTAAAGCTTGTTATATAGTGTAATAGTCTTCATGGTGTGTGTGAAGCAGTTCACCTCTCCGAGTTGAGGGAAGCATGTTTGTTACTAAAGTAGACCAGAGAGTTTTTTTCTTCCTTGTTTTAAGATTATATTTGATAACCTGATCTGCCTTTGAAGGGACAAAATATCTTTTTAGTCCAGTTACCTATGCGGCTGTAAAAGGGGACATAGGAAGGTTTCCTCAGGTAAATAGTATACATTATGCGTAAAACAATGTGCTTTATTTTCCCTTCAAATAAGACAGATTTCTCTGTATTGCTGATGTCTTCCTATTGTTTATTTGAACTTGCATCTTTTCAACTGATTTTTAGATGAGAAACAAAATGTCTGATGTCACCAAGGCCAAAACTGAATTACAGAACATGGAGAAATGTGACCTTTTTTAATCTGAGATGTGAAGGGATTAACTTACTTTTGTTATTTTCATATAGTTTCTAAAGTCATAGCTGCTATACAGAAATAACTGTTCTGAATGGCGTTTTGCTCCTCTGTTAAAACAATGTCTTCTTGATTTTTTTATTGTCTTTTCAGTGTGAATCATGGTTTTGTAGAGAGACAAATATCTACCTATCTGTGTATGGAGACCTAAATACCTGCTATTTAAAATTGCCCCTCCAGCTTGTGTTCTTGATAAAATACCTCCTACAAAAAGGTCAGCATCTCTACAAATGACATTTGTTTATATGCAAAGCTCAATCCAGCTAGGAGTGTATTTTGGAGGTGTCATCCTTGAAAGTTTTCTGGAGTCTTTTTGTTGTCACTAAGGTTATAGCTTACCTGAAATAAGCTTTGTGGTATCTTCAGGTAGTTATCCATGCACATTGTAGGCATGTACTGTGGTATCTCTAGGGTTTTTAACAAACAAATGAAAATCATAAATAAAACCTTGACCCTGAGAAGTCAGTTAGTTTTGGGTCAACCTCACAGGGGCAGAATTTCAAATTAATCTTTCTCACTCCATGAATTATTCTTTATAATAAAATGGTTCTATGTATTAGTCTCACACAGTAATCATATGCCTTGCATTGTCCTTTGAATAGCTAATTTTTCCTGCAATTTCAGTGTAGTGTATATTCCTTGGAAGAAGTATGGGATGTTACAAAATAATACTGCAGATGATGAACAAACTTTGCATCAGCATCATATTTAGGGTTAGATGAGCAGATTCTTAATTCTCACTGAAAGATATCATGAGCGTTTCATGCAGGCACTTTCTTGCATAATGTGATAATAGACTGAACCTGCCTGTAATATGTGCTCATTTTGGCACATCATTAGGTGAAGGAGTGAGCTGATTGTCAAATACTGCTGGTATAGTGCATGCCTCCCAGTGTGATGTGACCATGCAGTACAAGAATGAGACTTTCGCATCTTGGGCATAATGGTTCAACCAGTATTGCTTTAAGATAATTAGTAGATATTAAGTTTGCTCTTATTGTAATAAATTGAACAGATATGTACCTGATCTGGCAAAAATACTGTTGGAGCCTTTCATTTTTTTTTAACAGAGCAATAAAAAGTTATTTGTTTTTTTTTTTTTTCTTTCCCTGATTGTGCAATCTGCATAATATTTATTGTGGCCAGTTGCTGTCATCCCAGTCACTACAGAACCTCTCAGAAATGAGTGACCATACAAGTAATATTCATATGTTATAATCCTATATTCTTACTGGACAATTTGTGTTGTGATGAAGACAAGAGTCTGGACTGCAGATAGCAAATTCACTGAGAAGCTCCCTGAAAATATTGAATTAGGGATAGTGTGAAGACTGAGTTGGGAAAGGGGGACATTAGTTAGACTTGCAGTACAACATTTCTTAAAAATGAGAGTTCCATTTCGGAATAAAAGGGAGATTATGGGGTTATAATTTGTAATTCCAGTAAGACAAAACATTAAGACATTAGTTGTAAAGTAACTGAAAAAGATGCACGTACACATACTGAAAAGCCAGTGTTGATGCCCTTAAATCATAGGTGAAAACCCTGATTTCAGCTCCCTGATCCAAGTTGGGCAC
Organism: Forpus xanthops; assembly: GCA_032466535.1. NCBI lineage: Eukaryota > Metazoa > Chordata > Aves > Psittaciformes > Psittacidae > Forpus > Forpus xanthops. The sequence goes on along the minus strand of JASSUY010008097.1, from coordinate 38,636 downwards.
CCTCAAACATTTTGATGGCTGAGTTGTGGAATTAGTCTCCTTTCCCATGATGCATCCTCTGTCTGGATTTGTTTTTCACATGCTTAACAATTTGATAAAAAATTATTTGTGCCAGTCCCAGAGAGAGGACCTAAACCAACGGAAATCACCAGAAACTTGGGTAATTCTTAAGACTTCAGAGCAGAGAGATATTCTTGCTGGTGCAATTCTGCTGTTTCCAGAGTGAGTTTTCACAAAGACTGGAACTCAACATTAGGTTTCTGCATCTAAAAAAATAACTAATTACATGGCTGGAGAGGAGTTCTCTCTTCTGTCAGAAATTCTGCCTGACATTCCTCAGAAATATTTCCATCTAAACCAATGCATCTTCGCAAGGCGTTATTGTCCCAGTGAAACAATGCTTTTTATTAAAAAAAAAGAAGTTTCAGAAAAAATTCATTAACTGATATTTATTCTGACCAACAATAGTATTAGATTGTAGAGTAAAATCTTATTATGGTTAATTGTTTGATCCTGATGCAAACTCATAAAGGTCATGTTTGCTGTTGAGATCCCATTCCTTTGTGCTCAGAGGGAATGTCAAAATGGGTGTGGTTGTGGTGGTGTGTTGGGGGAAGCTGTGGCTTAAAGGCTGTTAGCATTCCCACCACCCTCAGTTACCCTGAAATTCACTCCCACGAACAACCTATAGCCGGTTCTGAAGGGTAGTTTTTTTTTAGCTGAACTGATCTTCCACAGCAGCTGAGGTCCGTCAGGAATCAGTAATATAGTTCCTTGATTTACTCTAAGTTAATATACACTTACTAAAAACTATTTCTATTAGAAAATGATGTGTTAAGATATAATTTTCCACGAATTTCTAATGATTTCAGTTAGTATTCCAAACTTTTCAATTTTAATTTTCTCTCCCAGAGGTGTTATTTGGTCAATATTAGAAGCTACTTTTCAAATTTCAAATATTAAACATAAAGCTTTAATTTTGCAATTTAAATTTGGTTTTATTATTGTTAATGATGTCTTTCATAATTTGTTAATAGTTTATAACATCTACTGTAGTACAGTTTTAATTTTCACTTTTCATTTTTAAAATCTTCAAGGGCAGCTGGCACTTAAATGCAAGTTAAAACACTTTATCTAATTTTCTAGGTCAGTGTGTCCCCTGTTTGCATTGTAATGAAAGTTTGACACGTTAGCAGTGTGATTTAAAAAACAAGGAGATCGCTTACTGTGTTTAATATTGGCGTGCTAGGCATTTTCAGTCCCCTCGTGTTAGCTGGTGTCTTTTTCTTGACCCTGAAAACCTATGATCCCCTAATTAATAAAACAAGTGCTTATATTCTTTTCTAGATCAAAGCATCACCTGCTTTTTTTGGTGGTGGAACAGTTTAATGTGTTGACACTGATACAGAAAATAAGATGAGCTGTTGTAATCTACACTAAGTAGTGGCTGCTAATGTAAAAATAACAGAATGGTTAGAAGCTGGATGTCATAATGTGTCACAACATGACCCACTCAATCATGAGGTACATGCTTCTCTTAGTGACATGATGTGTAAAATGTAAAAGCACTAAAAATAGTGTAAGATAAAAATATCTCTTCGATAGTTTTAAAACATTTTTCCAGAGGGTTTTTTGGTTTTTTTTTTTTTTTTTTTTTTTTGTTCTTGCTTGTTCATTCTTACTCAGCAGGATAGAAACCTTTGTTTTGCCCTCTTATTCTCCTGCTGCCCAGGAAAGGCACCTGACTTCTTACTGTCCACCTAACCTACTAATATCAACAGAAACTTACTTCTGCCCCATAAGAAATGGAGCAATTCTCAGTTGTACATTTGTGGCTTAGATTCCATTTCAGACTCAAAATGGAACCGAAAGAGCAGAAAGACATCTTACTGCCATCTTTGCACATTACACAGCTGGGTATAAATGAGTTCATAAATTGCAGAAATTACCTTTGAGGCTCTCCAGAATTGCCATCCAGCTTTCTTCTAATCCATAGGAGTATCCTGGATCAGTAGCAGAAAAAGCTGTTGATAGCAACTGTGACTGAGTTAAGGAATACTTGCATGTTTACAGGCATCTCATTCAAGGTGGTGGAAAATGCTTTGGGTGCAAAGGGTATCAGTTCTAATTGGAATGGGTATAATTGCAGTAAGAATAACTCTTATTAGCTCTTAGAGTTTACTTCTAAAGCAAGAAAGTTGTATCTTAGAAAACAGATACAAGACAAATGAAATTTCCAGAGGTTAAGTTAAATTGGCCTTTGGAAAGGAAATTAAAACAAACAATAGTATCACAACTGAAATGAGAACAAGGAAAGAGGAAATTTGCCATTGCTCTGAGAATGGCATTGAGATCAAGGATAATCCAGATCTGTGTGATTTTATTATTTTTTTTCTCAGCATTGGGCCGTGTTGATGTCAGCTACAAGGACAGGAGTTAAGTGAATGTATGAAAATGGAGTACATCCTAGCCGTTCAACAGATTACTGTGTTCAGACTGGGATAATGGAAGGTTCTGTCCCCAGTTCTGAAAGAGCTTATACCTGAAATTACAAGAATGATAGTAAAGATTCAAAATAAATCCTGTGAGGCTGTGTACAGTGTAATATGACAGGGAATTAGCAGAGGCAGCATCTATATTTAGAAGGGCAAAGAAACAGAATTCTGACAATTGTAGACCAGTTAGTCTTTATTGTGAAGCTTCAGAGTAAATTTGGAAGGCAAGTGATTTTAAAGGGTAGATCTATCAACAGTGGATTGAAGTGCAACTTTCACCCAAGTAAAATCATGCAAGAATTCTTCTTTGTATGATAACTGGCTATTTAGACAAGGAAACATGTTAAATATAAGTTAACACATAAGCTTCATGTGGTGCCATATGGAAAATTATTTATTACGATGGAGAATACGTATATTGTTATTTTACAAGCAGGCACAAGCTTAATGTGATAAACACTGCTTGCTGCTAACTGGGTTTACCTAGCATCTCTTGTTTGGAAGAGTGGGCATGTTGAGGTCATGTCTGTCTGCAAAATTTCATGTACGCATGAAGGAGATGAGGGATTAGTCAAAGGCAATAAGGAACTAGTTAGCAGGAAGGCAACAGCAAACAGCTTTGAAAGGAGAAACGTTAAGGTCCAAGGATTTCACTAGTGGAATTTCACTCCAGTTTCTCACCAGTTGGTGCCGAACCAGTTTTCTTTGATGCTGTCATTGAGAACCTTTGGCATAAAGAGCAACAGCGTACCAACAAAATTGCTTGATAATACAGAGCTGGGAGATGTTATTAATACAAAGTGGAGACATTAATCAAATAAAGTAAGTTCAAGCTGTCTTGTAGAAAGATTGGAATGGCCTCAAGTACTGGAAAAATAAAAGCAGTGAGGTGGAATTCAGTGGTACCAAGTGTAAGATATCATTGTTCCAATATAAATCAGAATTTCCACTATTAGCTAGGGAATACCAGTGGGCAGGAGAGCAGACATGTATCAGGGGGTGACTATGAGCAAAAGGGATGCAACAATGTATCACATAATATATTTCCACCAGAGTTAGGGCATACTGCTAGCGGAGTACTGAGTAGAGATGCATTTGAATTGATCAGGAGAATACAGAGGTTGCTTACTGAGAGGTAACACAAAAGGTTGCTTGTTTAGCCTATGTAAGGAAGGAAAAATATATGCTTTCTATAAATATATGTGGGTGGAAATATATATGTTTTCCTCTAAATGCATGAGAAAAAAAAACTGTAAAAAGAGATATGAAGATTTATTATTCAAGTTAATTGTTTTTTTTTTTTCCTTCTGTTGGATGTTGAAAAGCATAAAAGCCATCTGTCACCCACAGGGAACCTGACAGCATAGGATGATGTGTGTCCTTACCTCTCAGTTTAGATTAGAGTTGAGGATGCTCATGTTTGCCCTACAGGAATGAGAAAAAGATAAAAATTAGGTTTACTCTGTTTTCTTTTGGCCAAGTCTTGTATTTCTCCATTCTTTGGCTTAAGAAAGCATACAGCATTGTTAATTTAGATATTTTGAAACAAAACAATAACAAAAGGATCAATAATGATATTTTCTTAGTTAAGATCAGGCTGGTTTAGGTTTGATAGATAGCAATTAGCAAAATTTAACTTTTTGGCAAGTTTGCTCAAATGCAAAATGAGATAGATACAGAAACAAGAATTCTCTTTTGCAGGAGTGGGGGGGGCATAGAAAGTTAAAGAATATATCCACCTTAAACCAAATATGAAAGCAGAGGATCTTGTAGGCAAAATAAAATTGAAAGAAAGCGACCATATCCCAGTGATCAGTGATTTGTTTAACCTTTTCTGGGTTCAACAGGAATTTCACTGAGGGTGACCCCAATGCCAAAGTGATGACCAACCTCACCTTTACATTGACCTTTTTAGGGAAAACCGCTAGAGGCACCTGAGTGTAATTCTTCTCTTTTTGCACCTTCCTTACTCTACCTTCCAAAAAAATTTTATCAAAACTTATCCATTTCTGTGAAGAGCTCTGATTTCCAGAGCTTGACACTTTCCAAAGGAATAATATTTTGTTATAAAGTTCCCAAGCAGCTATTATGATTACTAGAGGTGAGCTCATGTAGGATTTTTGCCATTTGCATTATGGATAGGTTTCAATGTACATTAGAGGAGTCTTCCAAATGCTTTATAGTAGTACAGGCATCATTATTTTAGATATCAATTTAACTGTGAGAGGCACTGTTTTGCTTTCCTTCTTCTAGTGAAAGAAGACATCTCTCTTTTGAGAGGATATTTGAGTCATTCCTTTGTATTTACCACTCTTCAGGCCTGAGAACGATGGGATGTTCTGTTGCATTGCTGCACTCTGTGCACAAAAAAATCTTGTACTTGAATTTTTATTGGTCTCATTCAGCTCCCTAGTATCAACCCCACTACATGCTACCGAGGAGGTCAGCAAGTGCCTTCTTTTCTTCCCTTTACTTTTTATAGCTGTTTGGGGGGGTTGTTTGTTTACTTGTTTCATCCAAAGTATCTGATTCAGCTCTTATTTTGACTGGTGCAAACCCAGTCAAATCAGTGTAGTTTTCTCTGGAAAACTGAGATAAATAAAAGTCTTCAGACTCTAGTGCCTTCTGACTTTTGTCATGAAAAGCAAGTGGAACATTAGTTCTACATTTTATGATAGTTCTCCAAAGAGACTAGCTGTTAATCTCTCCATGAGTAGGTGTGTCAGCTGCAAACATTTCCTTCCAGTCTACCATTTCAATCACACTTCACAGTACACTGAAAATTGGCAAGGATGTTAATTATTGGCCTCTAGAACAAACCACCTACTTTGATTCAAGCGTGATTTCCAATTTTTAAGAATGTTGTTTCACCTACAGAGCAGTATAATTACAGAAAATAGCTTGGTTTGGCTAACATCCTTGTGTTCTGTGAGTTCTGCTTGCAAGGCAGCAAGCAGCACCAGACAAGAGGCTCACCTGCAGAGGATTTTAACCTCTTGTTGGCAGGAGTTAGGGCTTACCAGCATCCGGTACATTGTTTTCAGTATCAGAAGCTCTAAACTACTGTCACTCAGAGGTTAAACATTAACACTTTCTGCTTTGGAAGCTGAAGGAGCTCTCAGTACAGTAAGAAAGTTTGGTTTATTCTCTAGTGAGCTTCCTATAAAAATTTTATGAATGTCCGTTGCAGAAGCAGTTACAGTGGTAGGTTCTGTACCCAGGGCAGTGCAAAACCCTGCATGCAACATGACGCACTGAACGGCACAGTGCAGAGATTGGTTGTGTATCTGCATTTGTGCAATGTGGTGGTTAATAAAATCAGCCAGGAGTCAGCCATGTATCCAGGACATGATTAATCAACCAGCAGAATAAATTGCCCATAGATGACTGGGAGTTGACAGTAAACAGTAAAACACCTGCCTTGAAGACTTAAAGTCTTAATAGACAAACAGGAAACAGAAGCAAGTGGGAGCCCTGTTTTAGGAGAGAGATTTTGAGGCATACAGACAGGGTTGTTCATGATTATACAGGGAGTTTGGCAGCACTAGAGGCTGAACTCTGTGCATTTCCCTTCATGTATTCATAGCTCATGTAACAAGCCTTTAATTTACCAAGAAACTTTTCCACAACGCTATCCTGAAGATTTGGCAGAATCTGCAGTCAGCATTTCTCACACATGTACCTCTTGGTTTGGAGCTCTAAAATTTGTACAATTAATAACTTACACCATGAATTAAAAACATTGGAAAGCAGCCCAATGCTCAGGCTCATGTGTCAAAGAATTGCTGTGCAAGCCCGGTCTTATTTGTTGTTACAACAATTAATCATGCACTGATTTCAAGATAATTTATATGGTACCTGGGCCCTCAAGGGAGTCCTGCAGTGCTACTGAAACTGGACGTTGAAAATTACTGGTGATTAACCTATAGGGCCCTACTAAATATACATGAGTACTTCTCCTACCTCCTTTTTAACCATAAAGTCCTGTTGAGGCTGGCTACTTTCCTGACTTACAAGCCACATGCTGCAATCTCCACGATGGCTGTGAGTCACAAACCTTTTACAGTGTGATGTGAATAAACAACGAGAGTGGAAACATCTGAGGGGGTTCACAGGTGGGAGATGACAGTGGTTGCTCACAGATTCCCTCACTCCACTATAATCTGGATCCTGAGTGAGAATGGGCCCAAATCCCAAAATGAGCTAGTGGTACCAGTCTTGTCAGCCCCCATTGCCTCATCGTCTACCAGCACTCAGTTTGCCAGTTATCCAGCAGCTCTCCGGCTGGTAACAACAACCAGTGGCTCTCACCAAAACAGCCATGCTGAATTTGGAAAGCCACATGCAGACCAAGAGTCTCACAGAGGTTGTTTGTGGCCAAGTGCCTTGCTTCACTCGTTATATATTGCTCAATAGTTTTGCACTTTAGAAACACATCAATATAAAATATGTTTGTTGATAAACACTTGGCTGAACAGAAGCCTAACCTTAGCCTTTTAAAAACTTTGCCATATACATCGGGGAAGCCATTCAAAGCATCGTTCTGCTGAAAGGAAAAAATCCTAACAAACTAGAAACAATTGTAGTGCTAGAACAAGAAAGGTTTTTTCATAAGAGTTGAATAGGCAGTGTTATAAAACAGTATAGCTTTAATAACTTTATAGTAAAGCACAGCTGAAATGAATGCACAAAGGATTGGTAAGTTTTCAAAGCAATATGGATATTCTGAATAAATGGTTTATAATTTTTTTATCACTTCACAGGCAGAATTGGTAGCCCTGCAACAAGAAAAAGAGGCTGCTCTTCAACAGTGCAAAAAATTAGAAGAAGAAATCCAGACATTGCGTGTTTATTACAGGTAAAATAATTAATACTAATATAAATCAGTGACTCATAGGGGAAATTTTCTGTACTGTGTCTGACTCTGAGGAAATGGCCTTATCAAATAGGTATTTGTTGGAAATGTGAATACATCAATGAATCAAGGCTTGCATTTCTGCTTTACTGCTCACCAACCGTTTCTTTGAAATAGAAGTCCCTTTCTTACAGCCTAAATTTTCTATTAGTTTCTGCTAAGGGAAGGAGAATGTTGCTGGCAGTCAATTCGCACAAAAATGAAAGAGCTGTGTTACAGCACTGTGTTCACTTATAAACATGAGGACAAAAGAACCGGTTTTTGTTTCTTCCCAGTTTGCTGCACTTATGTAACTTAGTCAACATATATTTTAAAATAATAAAATCTGTAATTCTAGAAGACTGATTTCTTTTGCAACATTCATATAATATATGTGTTTAAATTCTTTACATTCTGTAGCAGTGTGGAGAATGAGAGAAATTGCCCTTCTCTCATTAATTTAGGTGGGCTGCAATGAACGTTTGCATGGATCAATGGGTTTTAGTCCCTGAGGAAAAGCTCTGTGTGGTCCAGTGAAGGAGTTAGGTTGTTTTATGGAGTGATGTTGGGTTACACCTCTCATTTCATGCTGACCTCCTGTGTGAGAGGGGACACAGAGCTGCCAGCAGGTTAAGGGCAGGAGAATTGGCATCAACACAGCAGAAACTTGTGAATCTGAAGGCTGAATGTCTCTGATGAGGGATGTGGGCTGCAGAGGTAAATAATAAATGTAGTGTGAATATTACGTTCATTGGAAATAAAGAGGACTAGTTATGACTAAAAAGCATCTGCAGCAGCAGAACTGTGTATGTTTTCAGTGTTTCAGCATTTACAAGTGAAAAATACTCAGGTTTCTAGAGGTTTTTCAAGTTTCCCCTTCTCATTAATTTTATTAAAACCTTGGAGGGAAGTTTCAAAAACAGCTTTTGTTCCTAAATCTCATAGGCATTTATTTAAGGCCTGTTAATAGTGAATAGAAACCCCAAGCAATTTGTGATTATTGCTTTTAATGAATTTGGTCAGCATTTAGTGTGTGCACAAATTATGGTATGATTTACCAAGCTAGAAAGAAATTATTATAGTGCCCGTATTACTCATTTAAATCAGGTTTGTAGAATAATTTAAAAACTGAAATGCAATTTTGTATTGATATTTCAGAAATTTAGAGTTTGCTTGTGTTTTTCTCTGCACATTGCAAGAGATTTTTTATTGACTTAAGACTTATATTTTTGACACAGCATATCAAGATTTCACAAATACATAGCATTTAACAGCTGGAGTAGACAGCAGTTGCAGTTTACTCATGTAAATGCTTTAAATCTCAAAAAAGTTAACAGTCGTGACTTGCAGGAATCATTATTAAAATGTACCATGTTATTGACTTAAGGCCTTTAATTTGAAAGGCAAAATTTCACTGTAAGCTTGATGATGGCGTTTGCAAGATTTAGCCATAATATGTGGAAATGTTCACTTGAATATCCCCTGTGGCAAGAACTGTTGTATCACTGCTAAATTATACAAGTTGCATACTAATGCAGAACATCAAAATTGAAAGATTTTTATCTCCTACTTCACTGACCTTACAGGATTTTTTTTTTCTAATGTGTTCTGAAGTGTACCCAGAGAGTCACAGATTGATTGAAGTTGGCAGGGACCTCTGGAAGTTGTTTTGTCCAGCCCCCTGCTCAAGGAGTTCCATTTAGTTGCCCTAGACCACATCCAGTTGAGTTTTAAATATCTCCATGGACAGAGACTCCACAGCTTCTCTGTATAGAGACGCTGGGCGTACAGAGACATGGCTAAGAAAGCCACATGCCACCTGGAGTTGAACTTAGTGAAGGATTTTAAAGGTAACAAAACCAACTCCTAATAGCACTAGCAGCCTAGTAGCTATTTTAGAAGCACTAAGTGCCTGTAGAAATGTTTGAGGTTTCAAGCCTATCTTTTGAATTGGCTAGAAATTAATTACACCATTATGAGGGCTATTATGAACTTCTTAACATTTTGATCATAGTTTTCCTTATGCTACATGAACATCTGCAGCCTCTGTCATCCAATAGCATGGCAGTACTTTGAACACATGCCAAGTGAGACAGATGAAGAAAAGAATATATATGTCATTTTTGCATAAAGCCTTGGGCGCTCTATCAGAACAAGGGTGGGATGTGCATGACAAAGGAGTGCATTTCCCAGGCCATCCCAAATGAGTGAAAATTTACTCTTTGTTTTGTGTGTTCAAGCTAGTTAAGGAATACTTGTGTAGAAGTCTGTTAGGTCTTTTTATTTCTGTTTAGTGTTTCCCATGCTATAGTAATCTAAAGTAAGCACTGAGAATGTTTTCCAGGCAGCCTAGTTTGGACTGAGGTGAAAGATTGGCGCTTTGGTCCAGATAAGTTAGCTAGATGATTTGCTTTTCAAGACTCTGTTTCCCTGGACTTATTTCTCTTTTGGACTTTAGAGCTCCCCAGTGAGCAAAGTGTAGGCTTCCGCACATGCTCCACTCCTCATATTTGCTGTAGAACTGCGATGAGACAACTTATTATGCAGGGTGCGCACTTCCTTCACCTACTGTTCTCTTATGTTTGCCAGCTTCTCACAGCTTCTGTCATCTCTGTGGTGCCAGCATAACAGCAACTTGGGAATTTTGACTTCAGTTGGTTCCTTCTCCTCCTTCTGGTCTCTTAGGTCTTCCTTGGCCTTAGCAAAAGCATTTTTTCATATTTTATTTCGTTTGCTTTTTTAACTGATATTTGTACATCATCCTTTAACTTGGGAGAAGTAAATTTGAGAATAAAAAAGCCACGAATACTTGAGGCTAATGTGCAAGGGATACCTAAAGGCACGCCCTTTTACACAGCCATTTTTTAGGAGTTTGGTTATAAAAGTAATGACTGTGTGCATATATTCACAATTTTTGAATGCATATATGTATATAACGTTAAAATGTATATTTTTATACTGATATGTCTTTCACTAACACTAGTATAACCCAGAAGAAGCCAAATAGCATTTTAGTATGCAAAATCAGGGAAGGGATGTTTAGGTTCAGAATATCTGTATGTGTGAACATGCAAATGTATGTATGCACAGACATGCTCAAAGGAGAGAAACAAGTGGAGACCTTCAGTAAGAAAAACAAATCGCTTTTTTTTTCTCCAGGAGGAAAATTCCTGGTATGTGTGTAGGATACTGCATCCAGTTTTGTGTCCCCCGTAAAAGTAATCTGTAGATGGGAGTGAGTTTGACAGAGTATGGTCAGGAAGCTTTAGCATTTGCACTGTGAAGACAGACTGGGGGTACTGGTTTTGTTCAGTCTGGGAAAAGGAAAAATATCTCTGTTTGCGGGCTTCAGGGGGACCTAACAGCAGCCTGACAATGTCTATGAGGAGGTTATCAAGGACACGTTCTTCACTGTGCTGCATGACAAGAGGATGAGAGACAACAGACTTGCATTGAAACAGTTTCAGACCAGTTAGAAGGGGAAATTTTGTCACCATGAGAGATGCTCATCATTGGAACAGGTTGCCTCCAGGGTTTTGCTGTCTCCGTCTTTGGAAATTTCCAGTGTATGCCTTGATAAAGTCATAAGTAACCTGATCTGATCTTATAGTTGATATCACTTGGAGAGGGAGCTTGCTTGGACTAGAGACCTCCAGTGACCACTTTCAACCTGAAATATTCTATAATTCTGTGATCTGGTAGCTTCTGCTCTTTGAAGCTCTTCAATTTTTTTTTCTCCAACTGTGAAAGAAGTCTGTATTGTAAACCATATTTCTTTGCAGATGAAGTAGAAGGTGAATCTTGGATGAAAGTGGAGTTTCATGGAAGGCTTGAAAGACTCAAACCAAAATTAAAAAGAGCTTTTTGGGAATAAATGATGGAACATTGGTTCTCATCTGGATTTTGACTTTCTGGAAAGAAAGCACATCCCAGAACATTTCTAGCCTTCTTTAGAAGGAAAGAGAAGTAAAGAAGAGGAAAAAGAAAAGGAGGAAGAATCTAGTTCAGATACAGAAGGCAGAGTAAATTGGCTCCAAATATAGTTGGGCTGGTTCTCTGCTTCTGTTTGTTCTTTTTATGTTGTTTCTGTCTCATGTCTCAAAAGGAAAATGGTATTTTCTGGATAATAACCCCAAAACACACATCAGAAATGAAAATTTGCATAACAGCTAGGAACAGTATAGAGTTTCTAGCTTACTAATATATTTGCTTCATTATAGTACTCTTTAAGCTAGGGATTAATGCAAATCATAGATCCTTGGTGACAAAAGAAGACTATATCCAAATAATCACTTTTGAACTACATGGAAGTGTTAATCCCACTACCTCTTTCGCACATAGCTCTTTTGTTTGAATATAATCCCAAGTTTTTTGTTTGTATTTTTTTATATAGTCTCTTTTTTATAATCAGTTTCCTTCAGAAATGTACTTCTGCATGTTTAAATGCTGACACAGAGATATGCTACTGCATACTCCTTATTTTTCACATATTAGCTAAAACATTACGGTTGTGTATGAGAATTATTTCTCTATATAGGGAAATATAAACATTTTCTTCCAAAATACTTTTTTTTTAATGCCAGCAGTATTTCACTGGTGGAGCACCAGCAGTTTTCACAAGTGAATAATCCGTACAAATTTTAAGTAATACAGTAAAAGGTACAGCTCTTAGCATATCAATCACATTACAAAGAAAGATAAGACAGCAAAATAAAAATGAAGGACTATCCCAATTTAAAAGTATGTTTTGGTAGGTTTCATGTCGGAGCCAGATGCAGTGATGATCGATTCAATAAAATTGTTTACTCTCCAGCTGTGTCAGATATGTACATCTGCACTAGTTCACACACCTTTGAAGGAAGCTGCTGAGGATAAGACTTGATATGTCCAGGCTCAGCATGCTTTTCATAAGTTTTAGTAGTTATTTCAATGGCAATTTAAGAGGCTCCTCTGCTATTTAATCAAGTGCTCTAAAAGCCATCTATTTGCTAAGTCTGATGTTCACGGCAAGGAGGAACAGTGAAAACTTGTTGCAATGCTCCATAGTCTCTGTACATGGATATGTAATGGTGTAATTCTTGCTGTTAGACTGTTCCTCTCAGTCCAATTTTAAGGGCTGTTACCTTAAAAACTAAAAATTATTTCTACCTGTCAGTATTCATCCTTTTGTATTCTATTTGATTTGCAGCCACTGCAATGGCAAGTCAGAATATAACTGGCTAAATACTGAGTCTTCTGTTCTCTGATTGACCCCTGCTCAACCATTTCAGCCTGTTTCTTCTCCCATCTGTCAATCTTTTTCAAAGATTTCTTCAGTCCATATTTCTCACAGGGGGACATGATGTGTAGCAGAAGATTGGGCTGCTTATCCAGCCTCCCAGTCTAAATGAACTGTAACCCATTTACAGTGCCATTAGTGAGGTTGCAACCACTAGCTCAGAGTGGTGAGCTCAGTCCTTCATCTAAGGCAACAGCAGAACATCTTGAGGACCTATCCTGGCAGTTTACCTCAGAGAACTGGTCTTTTCATGGCAGTTTTTTTATTTCACTTTTTTCGTTATGGCTGTTGACTAATTTTCCTGCTCTTATCATCCTGTCTGCTCTCTACTATTCTGGCAGTTGCTGTTGTTGTTCCAATATTATTTGCTTTAGATGTAACTTGGTATAATTGCAGTATTGGTATCACTGTAACCCTACTGTTGTTTTTGCAGAACAATTTTGGGGAGATCAGGGAGGAGATAGCAGTTTGGAGAGATGGCAGTTGTGTTTTAAGTATTCTCTGCCCTGCAACAGGTAATTCTATTTTATCTAAGAGTTTCAGACACCTGACATCAAACATAAATCTTGAGCTATTAATTTCCCGCCTCCAAGAAGAGAGATTCTTTTACACCGAAGAGATGAGACGCTTGCATAAATGATACAGTGGCAGACTGTATGATATACTTTCTTGTGAAAGGACCTAACCTACTCCAATTTGATATGGCCAAACATACAGAAAAAAATGACTCTGTAAGAGAGCATAAAGCTTTTTTTCTTTCATTATTATAAAAACCTCAGGTACTATCCAATCTATATTTCTTCATTTGTTCTGTATATATAAAGTCCCACTGATTTCTGTGGGAGACTTGGACATGCAATGAGCAGATTTAGCCATTGTTTGTGGTTTGATTTAGTTTTTTTAATGTGCATGCTTTCATCCTGTTTATTTAACTGAGTGCTGAAACTGGTCAAAAATGAGGGGGTATGTTGTCTTTTAAATCAGATTGGTTAAAACAACACCTTCTCTCAGCAACCCATGGAGGTTTCAGTGAATATTAGTCAATTTCTGAGGGCAAGGAGAGCCAGCATCCTGGTAGTTTGAACCTGGGATTTAGAATCTGCATGTTCAAGCTTTTCCTCTGTTATCATGCCACTTTCCAGTGAGGTGCTGCAGTCCTGAAAGAATTGGGATCTTAGGCTTGTGTGTCTTTCTCACTTTGCTGTTCTATAAGCAGTTTCCCACCAGTAAGCCCCTTTGTCTTCTTTCCCTTTGCCTCCTTATTGCTTGTGTAATTGCAGGTCCTCTTAGCATTACAGGAGATAGAAGTCCAGGGTTTGGAGATTGTTTCATGAGCAGGGTCAGACAGCTGCAGGGGGACGACAGATCACTAAGCTGCTCTGCTTTGGCAAAGCAGCTGCATGAAGTTTTACTGGCACTACTGAGACAGCTGCATTTTGCAATGTCTTGGTGCAGGTGAGTGGTTGAGGCAGAGCCCTTTCTTGTTATCCCTGTTATCCTTATGTACTTCACACTTTATTGAATTTATTATCCTCTTCCACCTGCCCCGTTCCCAGACTTCTTCTCTAGCCTGGAACTGATTATTTGTCTCTCCTTCTGCATTTGCTCTACTTTCTAGCAACAATAAAGTCAGAGAGACTGTCTTTATAAATCAGTGGATAGGGAACTTCCTTGGGAGTTTGACAGACTAGACTTGTATCTGTACTCCAATTAGTATTTGACCGTTTGCACAGAAGAGAGATGATAGGGACAGACTCCAGTATATACCATAGTCATAGTGTTTACAGTGCCTGTTTGGCAGGCAGTGAAAAGGCAAAGAAGTACTTGAACCTATTGGGGCTGTAAAGGCTATCTTTTTTTTGCCTCTCAATGGAATATCTTAGCCATCAGGGTGTTCTCTGAGCTTCCTCTGTCTCTCATTCATTTAAAGACACACACAGAAATTACTTTGAATGTTTCTCTTTTAGCTCTGACATGATTTTGAAAATTTTCCCATCTCACTGGGGAAAAAAAATATAGCATGGAAAAATAATTTCCTACTTGGCTTATGATTTATAAAAACTTTGAGGGAGAGGAAGCACTGAACTGTCAGAGATCCCAGACACCTGATGGAATAACAACCCACCCCATGCCATCTCTGCAACCAGCACAGAGGTGAATGTAGTACACTTGAATTGCCTTGTGCTGCTGTTGACTCAGGCATGGATTGGTCTGACCTACATTTTATGAAACCTTTGTGCTTAATGTTTCCAAGGGCTGGCTCTTGGCCTTCAGGGGTGCCTTGCCAATAGTAAACACTAAGCAGCAGATCTGAGGAAGAACCTGGACAGCATGAATATGGGCCGAAGTGTTTAACATACTCTGTGATGCAGTTTTAATTTGTACCGTGTACTATGCTAATTCTACTACTGTTTCCATTACTGGGTGTGTTATACTGGCAAAATTTCTCAAGTTTTTAAGATTAGTTGAGGACCAACCAGTCACTTGTGCTAAGCACATTAAAGGTAGAAGCCCTCTGCAACTCTTTATACTGTATTTCATCAGATTGAGCAGATGTATTTTCTACCTATTTGCTATCATGGGATAACTTGAACTAAAACAAAGCTAACCATGTCAGTTTTGCTGTCATGGACCTTTTCGAATGAGTTTCTGCTCTTCTCTAAGAGCAGGAATTTGCTTGACAGAAAGGAATTTGTTGCCATCGGATGCTGATATGGTCTCACGACTCTGTATACACGGCTGTGCTAATCTTCTGTTAGCAGCTGTCCTTCGCCTGGCTGATTCTTTCCCCTTCTCTTTTAGCTCTGTTCTCTGCGGTTTTCTGTTATGACTTCCTTCATTTCTCAGTGAGCTGAAAAGGCTAGGAAGTGTGATTCAGTTCTGTGCTTTTTGGAACAAGGACATAGCTAGAGGTTTCTAGGAAATTTGTTAAATCTTAATAAAATGGAGGTATTGGAAGGAAGTTTTAAGTCTCTGGAAGAACTACCTGCAAGCAACTGACTGACTGCTACTGGTAGGTTGGTGTAATGCAAAGTATTCTGCTTCTGTAGAAATGCTTGTAAAAATTAAGACACTGAGATCAGTAGAGTTAATATCTATTCTGTATAATGTATGGATACTCAAAAGAAACATTGGAAAAATCTATGAAGCGGATATATAAGATATGAAATCTGTGATCTGGAAAAAAGGGTGTATGGCCAAAGCCTACATATTCTGTTCTGCCGTTGAAATGCTGGATGAATACAGGTGAAGCACACCACTAAACTCTGCTTCAGCTGCATTATTGATGTAAACTGAATAAGATGTTTTACCATTTTTTCTAACACCTTTAGAGATCTATAACTATGAAAATTATGTACTCCTGCGATGAAGTGAGGGAAGGAAACCAGATACAGGATAAGCAGCAGCCCTCTCTAAACCAAGCTAAGAAAATTGTTGTTGTTTTATTTTTTTTTTTCACAAGACATTTTTATGTTAAAATGTCAGTTCAATAATTTTAAAAATGTTCATTTTGCTGTGTCCCAGTTTATTTCTCTTCAGCTGAGGAACTGAAACAAAATAGCATTTCGAGTTGGAAGTTTCAAGGTGAAAGGAAAATTTTCACTTAGAAATTTGCCACAGGAAACCAACCTGTTTTGTGTTGGAACCTACATCTCCCAGTTAAAAAAAATAAATAATAATTGTTTGGTGAGAAGACTTTCCACATGAGCCATTTTCAGCCAGTGCTAGAAAAAACATTATTTTTCTTACTCTGAGCTTAACCCTGCTCACAGTGGAGTCAATGGAAAACTTCAGTTAGGAAGCATCTAAGGGTTCAGGCGGCAGCAGAAGGCCTCTGCCTGTCACTGAACACAAGCCGGAAGACTATCCATCTCTTGGGTTTACAAGGAGAGAAGCTGAGAGGAAGGTATTTTCTTTATTTAGTTGCTTTTTTAAGTTACAGCTTGTAGTAAATTGCTACATGCATATCATGCTGGTGCCTTTTGCTGGAAAAAAAAATCTGGTTTTATATTCTGTCCACAAGCTGCTTTTCTAACTAATGTGATAGAGGTCTTGTGTTTTGGAAGCTGAAGGGTTTTAACATTGTTTCCAGCATTGCATAACTAGGTGCTGTTCATCTGGTATGGGTAATTCTTCCATCATAGGTGTGAAGTCTGTCATTTTTAGAGAGAGTAGGGGCCAACTTGGAAGCTTTAGCCACAGTTTTCCAGTGAATAAATGGGCCTGCTGGGATTTCCACTATTCTGACTCTTTCAAATATTTGAGTACAATGTAACATATTAGTAATGGTTTGCTTTTATAAGCTGCCGTTCCTATGGTCATGATAGGAAGAAGTAGTGCAGAGAAACCTGAGGGTTTTCCTACCTCCATGAAGAAAACATGTAAGCAGTAGTACAGAGCTCCTGTCTCACCAGCAGAGCTTATCTGGCTGAGAGTTTGGAAGGAAAAGACACAGAAGGAGAGGGAAGGAGTTGCAGTGACTGAATAATCAGTGGTAGATGCTCTTTGACATCAAAGTGAGTTTAGAACAGCTCTTTCCCTACCTCAGCCACTTCATGATTCAGATTTGTCTTTTTTTTTTCTTAATCTGTGCTGTATAGTGATACATATTAGCGCATTGCCACCCACAAATGTTTTCCTGAGCCACACAGAAGTGCTCTGTTTATTTCCTTCTTTTACCTTCTTCATACTGCCAGCTAGCCGCACTTCATGCGAAGGCTATAGTATGAAGTGAATTAAAAAATACAGTATTGCTCTGTGTGATAGTGAAACTTTTTTCTGGCAACTGGTGACTAGTGTCCTAAGTGAGTAAAAAGGGCCAAGAATCAGATCACAGAAGGAAAAGGAACTTTCAAGTCCTGTAATTTCAGGGTTGAACCCACTGAGGTTGCTTATGATCGAAGCAAATAATGTCATGGTCTGCCATACAGAATCCACTACTGCGTCTCTCCTGTCATCAAAAGAGCTATTTTTATGCAGGTTTTACCACTTTCTTGAGACTGATGGTTTCATTTTTGAGAGAAAGTTCTTAGCTCTGAAAATTTGAATATTTTTTTCTTCCTGCTTGATATAGTTGTTAATAGCGTGTGTCTATACCATCTGTAGACATCAGGATGAAAACATTGATGGCCACACAATAAGCTTTGAGATGCCCGAATTATTTCCAGGGTTAGAGTAGGAAACATTTATGGCATTATAAAAACTGCAACTGCAAGGGATCTCTCAATTTTCAATGTAAATTTGTACTCCGTGCTGGCCAAACTACACTTGTACATGCAAACAGTATCTGCCCAGCAGTCAATAGCCTAAACTGTAAATACAGTAGATGATCTGGGATTTGTTTGCTTGTCTTCTGCATCTGAGAAAAAAAAAAAAAAGGAAAATAGTGAAGAAAAAGGAGATTTCTCATTTGTCTTTTGTGTTATTTTGTGGGTTTCATTTGTTATGTTTATTTTGTTAGTATTTGGTTCTTGCAGCAGGAAGAAAAAAGCTTTTTTTTATCTGTTCTAAAATGACATAGTAAGTAAGTAGAAACAAAGTGAAGTCACAGTTGGATATTACTGTTACAAGATAAGAGATGACAATGGTATCTTTTTAGGGTATCTGTTATCTGTGGTGTCATTAAATCTAATGATGTGCTGAATAATAAAAGCAGCCTTATCGCATCACAAGGCCTTGAATTGTCTCAAAGTTGCCATGCCTGTGGGTTCCCTTTGGCTTTCAAAAAGGGTTTAGAGTCAGAAGAAGCTACAGTTCAGAGTGGGTTTATGCAATCAAAGCTCTTTAGACAGATGGCTGCTAGCACTCCAAAATGATTAAAATATGTTCCAAGCAACATCAGTCTGTGGGCTTGGGGACCCAACCTTTCATTAGTCAATAAAGGGTCTTGAGTTCTTGAAAATGAAATCTTTAAAAGCTAATAAGGCTGCTGGTTTGCTCTGAGCTATTTCTTTGGATTTGCAGTTGTGGATTGGACTTGAGCCAGTATCTGTCCAATAATGTAAGGCTTTAAGAAAAAAAAAATCTGGTTACAAGAGGCCTCCCAGCAGATCTGCCTGTTAAACAGTGTGGCCAAAATTTTTAGTGTTAGGTAAGTTCTGTCACCTGAGTCTTTACTTAAGGAGGTGGGAAGGGGTCTGCAAATGCCCCTTTGAAAAAACAGTCACCTGCTGCTGCATAGTTTAACTTGGTCATTTTGACCTGTACTGTTTTATTTTTAAATCCTTTTGTGTTGACCCAGGAGCATCTCTAGAATGCTTGCAGGATACCATAGCCGGGATTATTAAGCAAGCTTTCCAGAGCTTCTAGAAATCAGAAGTATTACTTACAGTGTTTGTGAGTGTTGTCAGCGCTTGCTGAGCTATAGCATATGTAGGTGCTGCAGTGTAGTTTGATCTATTCTCATCTGCACCCAGCTTGCAACTGGGGGCTTTTGCAGATGTGGAGTGTAACCTCTGTATCTCTTTGTGAGGGCAGCAGTAATAAAGGTCTGTTTAATAAGAAATTAACAAGTTCAAGCCTTCTGTTTCTTTTTCTTTCTCTCACAGAGGAAATACTGGTCTCACAAGTTGTAAAAATATGAATGTGACATGTTCTTGCCGCATAGACTCTCACACAAATCTCAAAATCTGAAGTTATGTAAATTGTCTCCAAAATGCCTCAAGATTTAGCCTAATGCTATAGAATGTGTTTTAAAACACATCAGAGTTTTGACATACACCAAGAGAAACAAAGCAAGTCTGGTGATCCCATTAGCTCAATGTGATCCCATTAGCCAAATTGTTCAGGCTGTCTTCTTTCACCTTGGGAACAGCTCTCAGATTCCTTTTGTCAGGACTTGATGGGGCCAGCAATTGAAGTTCTTCCCACACACACACCGTAGCTACTCGGAGAATGTCATACTCTTTTTCCCTGTAGTTTCCTTATGAATGCTTGCCTGTGCTTCATCTTAAACAGCCAGTGAGTTTTACTCATCGTAAACATAGGCAAGATGTTACCTTGTTTTGATAGTACTAATTTCTGATTATTTTGGTAAGCTGTTTCCTTTTTTTTTTTTTGCTGTAAAATATATGGTTTGTGTGTTCCAAAGTTTTTTGTCCACCATCACTCCTCTAATCTACTCTGCTTTTGCAAATGACTTCTGAACGGAGGTTTTTAACCTCTGTTCAGATTCCTGTGAACTAATTTTTTTCCTCAGACAAAATGAAGAACTTGTTTTCCCCAGAATAGGCAGTACAACACAAAGGTCTATATTAAAAGCTCAGAATGTAGTAAGAAGCCTGTTTCTCTTAGTGTCTCCATTTCTGAAGTTCCTTATAAACAGATATATTTACCTTGGTCTCAACAGTTCTTCCAGTGATTTAAGTGTGTTCTGAAGTGGTCCTGTTACTTTATCTCTATTGCTGTTCTGCCTTCCAAAATTTGAGGAGTTGACCTAATCACCTAAATGAGTCAGAACTTCAGGGTGAGGAGATGCACAAAGCCTTTGTCAAAGTGTTATGACTTTAAGGCTTGACAGATCATGAAGAACTAGTGCTAGGAAAGGAAAATATAAAGAGCATATTCACAGTGTCTTGGGAGCAGACAGAATTTCTCTCCTTGGAAATTATGCTTGCTTTATATCTCCAGAGGGACCGAACATCATGTTAATCACCTTTCCCTCTATTCCAGGGAATCACATAAACCCTTTTATTAAGCAAGCCTGCATCCTTCATAACCTGTGTCACTTGTTTTTTTGATCATTTTCCTGAGCTCTGCAGAAGCTCCATTTCCAACAGTGCCATGTAACAACAAAGTGCTGCTGAATGGTTCATCCGTATACTCAGGCCTGAGGCTTCCAGAATGCTGAGCAGGACTTAAAGGAGTGACATGATTCTGGAGAAATGAATGACCTCATGCATCCTGCTCAAGTACTTGAGGGGCTTCTCCTTTGAATATTCTGATTTGCTGCTGTTTTCATTTGGAGTTCCAAGCCCCAGAAACTTGTAAACACCAAGTCCTACAGGTCTCTGCTGGGCAATAGAAATGGACTCTTTTGGAATATCTGGGGGGGGTTGCCTCTTGATTCCCCTATCTGTAAGATGTGAATAGTGTTACTCATGCAATTTTGGAAAATACATTCATTTAGGTTTTCATTATTGGATTCTGCTAAATGTTAAGTGGGGTAAACCTAATTTTATCACAGTAGCTATTGTATTGCAGCTGTCCTTCTGAAATGCAAGTACAGAACTGCCTTTTCCAGATGAACCATACCCTGTGATTGCCCCATTAATACATTTAATGTTTAATGACCAACTGTTTCTGCTGCTTCCTCTAAATTACTGTGAAGTTACTATTCCAAGAAGAGAAAGTAGCTTTTTATTCTGGAGAAGACTGTGGCATTCATTGCTATAAGTGAGAATGTAATCTCATACAGTTCATAATATTTCCTCTGCTAAAAGGCGGCAAGAATTTGGAAACCTTTAAAATAAGGGTGAGAGTGCAAGAGAGAAAAAAAACTATCTGTTTTCCAGGTAGGTGAGTCTAGTTGTGTTAATTCAGGTTTGTGGGTGGTTGGTTAGATTTTTTTTTTCCTCTGGTCAAGTCAATGAAAATATATATAACCTTAGTGTAGAACTGGTGCAGAGTTCATTTTTTTCTGTTTGTAACAGTGCAGCTCTTTATGATTGGAGGGCAAAACACAAACTGGTTTAGCAAAGGAGGTTTTGAGCCTGCCAAAGTTGATAGAGGTGAATTTGGATAGCCATTTAGTGTGGAACAGCTAGACAGGAACAAAGAATGTAAAATGAGTAGATTGCTACAGATGTATGCTTGCCAGAACAAAACAGGTAAATTGTGAGTTTAAAGACCCTGAGTTTGCTGACTTATGTAAAGGCATGCCTTTAAAAACGAATCCAGTATGCTGGTATAATGATCCTTCTTTTGAACATTAAGCTGGAGGAAGGTTACAAGAATGTTAAACACTTAAAAATTATTTTTACTCAGCTAATGCTTCCATAATGGACGTTAATACTGTTGACATTACTCGTGAATTGAATGCAAGCAATTTAGACAATAGATAGTATCAGGTGCTAATAGATCAAACGTAATTACTCTTGATGAAATAATTTTACACAGTTTAGCAAAATTGTTTCAATTATTCACTGTAAAATAAAACATTGAGTACAAGTGAAAATACTAAGCTTTCTCCTCTAGGGGCGTTATATGCATTTCTGAGTCATATTTTTTTCTTCATAGCAACCTTTCCTCTATAAGAGCTTCCAGTGCAAGTTATTACAATTCTTTTTGCATAAGATAGGTCATGTCAAGTTCAGCTGTAGGTGGGGCCACTGTGGTAGATTGGGGGACAGTCTTAATAGATCCGTTTCATTAATTAAGTCATGCATTTTTTTATTAACAAAACCTGTATGTCAGGTTTAGCCAGCTGGGAGCCATTCTTATGGTTGTTATCTTTGTCAGAAGGAATATTATGAAAATAAGGAATTACTGTACACGCTTTAACTCCTGATTAAACAGAAGAATGACATCCGCTCACCTGCTGTCCATGAAAAAATAACTTAGGGGCATATCATAGGCTTGATTCGTCGATTCTGATCTTACGTATCTCATTAAGGTAAAAACTTTGTACATGGCATTCAAAATTTTCTCTGAAGGATTTATCTTGTACCTGTCCCATGGTCGCTGAGGTAAGCAACGTTAATGCCAAAATTTCACACATCTAGATTATTTATTGTTTCTTTTTATTCTTGAAGGAACATTTTCTTCTTGTCTCTTTTTTTGGGGTGTATAAAGCAATATTTTCTTGCATTCTTTCTCTTCTGGTATTCCATTTCCAGAGATCAAAAGGAAGCAGTAGGGTTTCCCGAAAGTATTTAGTTGTACTTAACACACAGAACATCTACCTGATGGCCACAGCCTTTAGCTTATTGATACAATTCAAGGCATTCTTTACTAGGCTTTCTCCTGGTCCTCAGCAGGAAATGCCTCTGCTGTCATTCAAGAAGATTTAACTGGGAGAAGGAAGAAGAAGTACTGAGAATTTGTCCTTCACCCGAAGAAGTGGGCAGGATGGGTAACAAGGTCCATATTATCTGGTTTACCTTTCTTTTGCTTCTGAGCTAGGCAGGATCTTAATGTTGTCCAGGCTTATATAACATCAAATTCTGTTTGTTTGGACTTCCATCCTAAGATCTTTAGTGGAGATACAGAAATACTTATTCTTCCATTTAGCAATTCTTTCCTACTGTGGATACCAAAAGACTCATATATTATTGCACTTCTACAGTTGTTAGAGTAGAGCAAGGACTATTGTGATGCAAGAATTTAGCTCTACCTCTTGAGCAATGTTACTGCTCCTGTCAGAGGAGAGTATAATATTTGTTGAATGTGTATAAATAAGCACAGTAGGCAGTATTCATACTATAATAATTATCTTGTCCTGTTCAGAAAATAAATAAGGAATTTAACAGCTTTGAATTCAGTGTTGCTAGATTTCACAAGAGCTTTCACTTATTCAGTTTCCTTGTCAGGTCCTGAGAAAGTAATTAATTCTGTGGTTCAGTGCAACCAATACATTTCCTGCTACAGCATTTCACTTTTACGTGTTGGTTATGGAGAAATTATATGCTGGCCAAAATAAAAAGCTGCAGTTTTCTTGTGAAATTAAGTTTAAAATGTTGATTTCCTCTTCACCCAGGCTAAATTAAAGTGCGCTGCTGTATTATTCTTTTACAGGTTTTCTTTCAGTAGCCCAGTGGTCAAAACTCATGAGAACAAAGGAAGAGGGAGGTGAGGGAAGTTGATTTTAAAAGTTTTAGGATACAGAAATCAACTCAGCATCTGTTTGCAGCCTCTTTTCAATCCCTATGCTTTAGAGGTCTCTCTTCACCGATTTTTCTCCAGCCCCCACCAGTCTAATCTCTCGCTTTACAAGATGATGTGCAAGTTGTGTGATTCAGCTTCCAGCTGATGGCCCCTTTTGTCTGGGGGGAAGCCAAGAACATCATTTCAGGTAACAAAGATCTTAGTGCTCACAGCACCTTAATGAAGCACAGCAGGCTGCTGTTACTGCTCACATCCCATGGTAGCAATGGTGGCTGAACCTGCAATGGGGAAGCAGAAACTGCCTCCCTGTGAGAAAGTGTTGTGGGTTTTTTCATACAATTCCCAAACCTATATCTGTCTGCTGAGGCTAACCATGCTGGTGTGTGTTGCCAACACGTGCATACTGTTAATTAGCTTTTTTGCTTCCTTCCATGAATAATAATTTGCACTGAGACTTGAACCAAGATCAGGGCCTCAGGTTTCCATATGTAGCACCTGTACATAATAAGAAGCAATCCTGGGCCCCCAAAAGCTTAGAATTTAAAGATGACAAAAAGTGAGGGAAAGGCACTTCACTCCCGGTTTCAGCATGGCAGGCTAAGGTTTGCATGTTGTGACTTGCTCAGTACCACACAGAATACATGAAATAGAAGAGGGAATTCAAGACAGATCCCCAATCCACTAAATCATTCCCCCAGCATGCGTCCTTGTTTCATGTTAAGGAGAATGGCCCAGACAAGTCTGCCCAGTTGCTTCAGTAAGCATGGGTACAATAGGGAAGCAGACTTCCCCTATATTAAATTTCCCAGGCGCTCCCTTTATCATTTAAGCCATCATTTTAACTGCCTGGTTTCATAGTGCTTAACTGTCCAAGGAGCTGTATGATTTATATGAATAAGGGTTTGGCAGCAGCAGCTAAGTAAGACATGGCTTACTGAGTAGCGATACATTGCCATTGTGTCATTTTTGTGGCTTTGAGGAGGTGAGTTGCTAAGTGTGTATCTGCATAGCAATCCCCAGCCCAAATGCATTTTTGCATGGGAGAAGCCATGATAGCATTAAAGTAGACACTGCGGATCTATACCGGTCTGGAGGGAGGTTTTCAGACTGCAGCACATGCAAGTCCTCCTAGTGACTCACCAGCCATTGCAAAGTGGCATGTGGGCATGTGTTGCTGTGCGCGGTACTAAGTAAGGAAACCATGTGCTAGGCGCACTCACCTGGAGTTCATCAGTGTACCTCACTTCTTGGCACATTAGTGACCACAGCTGGGCATGTGCTAAAGCACAGGACACCTTGTTTGCTTTTGGTCAGAGTTGCTTAATATTTTTCAGCAATGCCTTTGAGAAAGATCAGACAAAACTGTTCAAATAGTCTGTTTTATTTTCCTGGGACACTGGGGGAAGTATCCTCACATTAAAAAAAAAAAAAAAAAAAAAAGAAAGAAAGGTATATTTTAATTTCTAAAAAAAAAAAAGGCAATTTGAATATTTTTAACCAGCTGAATCATTCAACAGGAAAGTAATGACAAGAGGGCAGAGTTTCTGTGTGATTCTCCTTCTCAGGTCAGTCACACTTGAGGGTTTCTAGCTTTAGGGCTACTCAGCTCATCCATGAGATCATCCCTCTCTCAAATTCCATATGTATTTGGTTATTCTATCTTTGAAACACGTTTCCATTCTTTGTATTTCTTCTAATTGCCTTCTCCTGGAGAGACACTTCTCTTCCATCTACTCAGCTGGATGTTCCTGGCTGTGTTGGAAGGCAGGGCTGGCTTCCAGCCCTGGGTCCAAGACAGCTTCATCTCTTGCTTTTCTGGTTCAGTGGGGGAGTTAAGCCAAGCGATAACAATAGCAAATCAGGACATCCATAAAATTCACAGTCATGTCTGATTTATAAAGATAACATTGTATTAAATACAGATACTTTCTGAGGTTATTAGTAACAGGCTTTCTTCAGCTGGTCATTCCTGAATGGTGCCATGCACTTTACTGCTTGATTGATTTATATGCCTCTATGATTTTAATTAATACCGTTTTCATCAGAGCCAAATACTAGTAATTGGAAAACTCAGGCTGTCCAGCTTATCTGTTCCAGTGTTTGGGAATTATTCCCGTGATCTTTATTTTTGAAATCTATTAAATGGCATCAAGAGAACTAAAAAGGCCATTTAAACACTGGGGGGAAAAAAAAAATCATGCTTATACTTCTGGGAAAACATTTATGGTGATTCACATTTTGGAAACTGAAACACTATCAATGTTTTATTCCTAGATTATCTTCCAAGAAAAAGCTTGGATCCACTGCTGAATAAGTTTCTTCAAAATACTTAGCCTCATACTGAAGTTAGATCATGCAGAGAAGGCTGGAAGACTCTGCTTTGAGAGGGGGTCTGGAGACGCCACTGTCTTCCATGCTATCACATTAGCAGAGAGGCATGGAGTAAACCTAAGTCTCTAAAAAGCATTCAGAACCAACCTGGCTGTAACAGAGGGGTACACACAGTAGGTTTTAAGGGTTCAGGCTAAAAATGTTTCTCTATTTAGTGATCTAGACAGGCTGCTTTGGACAAAAAAATAGAAAGTGGAAAAACTCATTAACTGAGAATATACCCAGTTGAAGATGGGAATATTCACTGTATGGGAACCAAAAGTCTCTGGATCTCAGCTAACTATTTTAGAGTTGTTTTTTACCCCCGTGAAGAGAGGCTAAAAAATCTTACACCACCTTGATGAGAGCTAAGAATTTTACAGAAACTGAAGCCTTGTAAGAAAATCTTAAATGTGCACTTGTGTAACAGGTTTTGAGCGAGTCTGGCACAGTATTTACTACAGCATAAAGGGCTGGGCTCCTTGATGTATATTTCTAGTTGGCATTTTATCAAGGAAATAAACTTTGATTTTTCTTTATTTTGTGACATGTGGATTGAAACTACATTTTCTCTGTTCAAAGCCTTGATTTAAAAGCATTAGATCATTAAATTAAGTGCTTTTGCAAAGACTAAAATTGTAACTGAACGAATTATTTATGTGGAGCGAAGCAAGATAAAGTTTCTTTCAAGAGTTCTTTAACATATCAGATAGATAAGAGTCAAAACACCTTTACTGCCATTAAATATTTACCAAGACTTGGCTTTTGGAAGGGGGGCAGTTCAGTGCAGTGTGTTTGGCTCCATGCAATGCTATTGATTAGCTATCAGAAGGACATAGTTAATGGGTAACCAGAGGTATTACAGAGTGCTCCACATTCTTGTCAAGTCTTTTCTCTGAAGATGACCTAAAATAAAGTCAGTTACAACTGGTGTTCACCCTGCAACAGATTGCACAAGCACACCTACGGTATGAACAAAAGGTTCACAAGAATCAGTTGACCAGGGCTTAAGCAATCCTTTCTAGTAGTTGTCATCACTGCTGGACTTTAGAACTGCACATGTTTACATTTAATTAGAAAGAACACACAGTTTACATCGCACAGTAGCTATCAGTATCGAATCAGAATTGATTTCCGCTCTCTTTCTCAAACGACTGTTTCCTTCAGACTAATTAAAAAAAGGCATATAACAAAATGACTCATATAAATTTTAAGACAAAGTAAACACTATTCCTTGGAGACAAAAATAAAAGTCAATAGCACATAGTCGTTACATTGAGTTTGTTTTCAGGTGGTTCTGATGCCTACATTATGGTATGTATGAGTACTATCAGATTTATTTTCTATAGATGTATATGTGGACGTAAATATGGAATACCCCTTTGCACTGGATGGGCACTTCACTGATTGTTTCAGTTTTCAGGGTCAGGATTTTTATTTGTTTCATCTGAATTGCTGTAGTTATCTAATACAAGGGGTTATTCACTAGTATTACCACTTTTTGCAGAAGGATTTTGTTTGTTTCGAATAAAATTGGCTGTGTGTAGGTCATTCATGCAAAATGGATGTCAGAAGCCATTTTTCTTACCAGTTAGAAGCTGCAAAGGGGACTAAAGGCACAAACCAAATTGGTCTTAACTTCATGCATAATTTCCAATGAAGAAATCTCTATTAGATTTTGTTAGTTTTGCAGGCAAATATAAATTCAAACTACAGTGACAAGAGACTTCATTTAAGGCTCTTAGCAGAAATGCCTGATTCTTGAATGTGTGCATTCTTAGTCATCAGGAAAGATTTCCATGGTTGGCATTTTGGAGAGTAAAGGTTCAAGCCAGTAATTTACTGTGTACTGTCAAGTCTGTGAGAGCTGAAGAGGTGCAGTCCAGCCCAGTTTGGTATGTAGGTGTGTGTAGTTGTAGGAGCTCATCCTGAAATGCCTGCTCAAGAAGGCCTGATATTCATGTGTGCCACAACACCATGGTTTCCAAGAGATGGTGTTCACAATTGGCAAGGATCATCAAAAGTGATACATACTGCATCTATTTGCTACCTGGTTTAGTTGCTATACTAGCTTTCTATTATTTTAGCATGCGACCAGAGTTTAGCTTTGGAAAAAGGCGTGCTGTTCTTAAAACTGATGTTGCCAAAACCATACCCAAAGTATAAAAAATAAACCACTTGTGACCTTTAGGACAGATCCTCTGTCTTTTTTCCACCAAGCTGTGTTTCAGCAAATCCCTGACGTAGGCAGTTTCCCTGCTGGCCTGAAGCCAGAGTCACTGGCTCTACACCACCCACATACACACCCCTTCAGTGATCCATGTCAGTCGGGTGGCCTCCAGCAGCCGAGAGAGAGGCACAGGGGCCACCCGTTCAGCCTGGGGACTGGAAAGGTGGAAATACCTCATCTTTGAGCCGGCTGTGCCCCTTCTCCCTGTGTGCTGCCCACAGCTGGGCTGGGATCTGCTCTGCTGCTACTACGATGCTCGTGCTTCCCAGGGAAAGTAACTGGGGTTTTCTGATACGCAGTGGAATGTGGAGTTGCTAGCACCATCTTAAACATCCTTTATATTCAAATACTGAGGTCACCCTTGATGACTTGATGCCAGTTTTGTCTTCGATTAATAGATAAGGTTCCCTCTGTATTTGCAGTGTTACCTAAACAATCTATTACTGTAGGGAATAACTACAGAATTACAAATACTAAGTTAAAGTTATTTTGTTAACTAAAGCCATTGGCAAATATTTAAGAATGGCCAAAGCATATGAATTGACAATAAAGAACAGATATGAGATAGCAAAACTCTTTTTTCTATAAAGTGAACACTATACAAAATAAAATTATTTTTTAAATTTCATCCTTCAAGGCTGAAAAGTTGCATTCTGTGAATGCTTAAGGTAGAATATGCTAATACACCTAATTCAATGCCAAAACATGACAGGAGCATTTTATGGCAACCTTGATTCTAGGAATAATGTAGTCTAGTAACACTGTGAAGTGTATCCACAATAGCTGCTACTGTATTGAAAACACAGTTCCCTAATTTGTGGAATAAATTTGAAAGCCTGTGAATCTGTGTCTTGCAATTAACAAGGTACATTGTGGAACCATGAAGATGTGTAATTAATATTAACCTATATCAAGTAACAAGTGTAAAATTTACAATACTCTCTTCTTTAAACTCAGATGCACTGTATCTGAGAAATTATATGTATGTGAAAAAAAGATAATGATAAGTTGTCATTTTCCAGTTACTCAGAAATGACAGAGACCCCAGCTCTAAGTGCATCATGTGCTCAGGAAATTCAGGTGCATTTCTTACCTACAAGCTATTAACTGTGGATCTAGCTGTGGAGGATAGTACCACACTGCAGAAGTCTCAAAAACACTTTCTTCTGCTCATCAGTTTCACATATGTTTTGCTCTGTTTCAATCCAAGCATTATTAACCCAGCAGCTATTTTTGTGGTGATCATGGACCTTTTGATGGTGTAGTGAATGTCAAGAATGACAGGTAGTGCTCGATGTCATGTGTGTATCACCATCACATCAGGCTGTGCTATCTGAACAATTTGCCCAGTGGCTGCATGAAGTGAACTAGAGACATCCGATTACTGAGCAACTCCGTAAATGAAGGGCTTGTAACAGAGGTATCATTTCTAATAATTTCTTTTTGAGAGCATATCTCAGCAGTCCTTCAAGGAAGACTGAGGTGATTAAGTCAACATGTCCCGTGCCCTTACTACCTCACCCAAGCTAGTCACAAGGAAATGGTGTGGGCACCACAGTGGTCCTGGAGAATGAAAATGAGGCCCAAAAAGAAATGTTTGCTGCTTGGCATCATCAGAAAACCATCTGGGTCTAACTTCAGACTATGCTGCATCTAATTTAGCTCTTTCAAAAGCGATGATTCTCTTTTCAGTAGTGAAGCTCAGAGCACCTTGCAAAGGCAGTATTGTGATCACTGTTTTTTAAAGATCATAGAATCATAGAGTAGTTTGGGTTGGAAGGGATCTTCAAAGATTATCTAGTAAACCTGCATGCAATGAGCAGGGACATCTTCAACTAGATCAGATTGCCCAGAACCACATCCAGCCTGGCCTTGAATGTCTCAAGGGGTGGCACATCCACCACTTCCCTGGATAACCTGTTCTAGTATTTTACCATCCTTACTGTAAAAAATTACTTCTTCACATCCAGCCTGAATCTCCCCTCATTTAGTTTAAAACCATCACCCTTCATAAGATAAGGAGACTGAGGCCCAAGGAGGAAAAAGTGTGTTTGCTAGTGGCCTTTAAGTTGTACTTCTTGAAAAATTGAAGTTCTAAGATGGATGATAGTCAGTTCAGTCTTTTAGTGTTGATAATGATCCTGTGCTTGAATCGTCTTGTGTCCAAACTGTACAGGTTGCAGGTTTCTTTACATCGTTTCAGGAGAGAGGGCTGAAATTCAACCTGCTGCTCACTATGGATTCATATTCACAGATAATTAAGTTTGGACAGTATGGGCATGCATGATCAGTGCTAATCTGTCAAGATGTCATCCTGTAAGAGCTTGACGTTATATCACCGACCACCACAGAGAAAGAAAATCTGTGGTGGGCTCCATTCATCGAGTGTGATTGGATCTGGTGAGAAAATATAAAGAAAATGCCTGAGCTCATCCTAGACTAAGAATGTGTGGGTACACCAGACACAAGAAAGTGACACTGGTGGACAGTATAGTGCAAAGAACATACTCTGAATTATATGCAACCTGCATTACTGTTATAGCATGGTCTGTGGCCTGTGCACCACAGAGTCTTAACACAGCTGCTGCCTTAGGTGACATTAATGAGAGATGTTTAGGTGGTTGTATTGAAGAGAAAGCACAGTCCTCTTAACTTGTGTAATTGCAGAGAAAGGAAGGCTAGTAAAATATTTGTCTATGGTAAGGCAATACCATCTAGTTACCAGTCTACCAGCTGTCAGGCTTCTGACTCACATATAGTGCAAACTTGACCATTTTATATCCTCCACTTTACAGCAAAATGTCAAAGTCCTTCTAGGTCTTGTGGGCTTTTTTAATATCATCTTATTGCATTGTTCCCTAAGAGGACCTTTGAGGTAGTATTTTCAAGGTATCAGTGGTGCTTAGCCCTTGAGTGCATTCAGTGGTATGAAGGCACTCTCTTCAAAGCCATCCTGAGTGCAGGTTGAGGTCTGAGAGGTCTCCAGAACTTGAGTGTCAGAAACATTTGTGGTGAAAACCAAGGTCAGACCTACATGCCTTTGGGAACATTGGATATGTTTATCGCTGGGGTGGGGGAGGAGGGAGGGGACGGATAAGGAATGTTTGTTTTTTTGCTGGGTTGGGTTTTTTTTTCCTCCTTTAGGTGGAAGTTTTCTCTATTTTGTTCAGAATTGCTTCAGGTGGAAAGTAAGTTCCCACCCTAGAGCGAAAATATGCCTGGCAAGAGAGAAGTGTTATAAGAGCAGCACTTCACACAATTGATTTTCAGCCAAAGTCAAGGCCCTCTGGGAACACTTACTGTTTTAACACTGTTAAAATTTTTCAGTAGGCTTGAAGCTACTCTGAATTTGGGGTCTGAGGAAACCTCTTGGTGTCTGGTAAGGTAGCAGGAGTTACATGAGTGTCATCATCACATGTAACTTTTCCTTCTGCCTGGTTACAGTTAAGGTGGGCCCTTGAACCTCTGAGATCTAAGCTGGAGCAAGAAAGGGGTCATGCTGACGTATAAAGAACATGTGAATTATTTGAGACAAGGAAATGTTTAAATGCTTCTGTGACCTGTTCTTCAGGCCTAGAAGCCCCATTTATTTTTTATTTATAGCATCAATAGAATCATAGAATGGGCACATATTGATGGAAATCTAGTGGTTGCATGCTTTTTTTTTTTAAAAAAAAAAAAAAAGCTTTAAAGATCTGTCAACCACAGTACCTTTACCTGGAGGAATCACACTGCCTCAAAATATATATGTGTCAGAGTCTATTGACCACTCAGATGCAATCAAAATTGGTTAAAACTGTAATAGTGTATTTTGTACTGTATTGTTTCTGGCCAGACTTTGGGAAGGAGCCTATTTGTAGCCACACAGAGCTAGGGTTTTACAATCTAAATAAGCTGCTATATTTTTCATATGCTCCAGGAAAGAAAAAAAAAAAAAAAAAACCAAACAATCAAACAAAAAAAAAAAAAAAAAAAAAAAACAACAAAACCCTCTCAACCACTGCAAACAACTTAGAATATTTGGGCTTTCCTCTTTTTTTCTGTATTTTTAACCAGGGACCTGCACTGAACACTGAACAATTTAGCTTCTCAAATGTCTTTTTGTTTCCATTTTAATCTTGTGCCAGGTGGTTAAGAAGCGGTCAGCAGTGGTATTTTGGTAGCCTGCTTTCAGCATTATTTGCATACCATTGTATTTCTCCATGGTGATCAATGCTCAGCCATAGTGGAACTTCAGTCTGTAAAATTTATGTGCAACTGTTAAAGTAATTTTATTTTTAATGAGTCTGTTCCAGGGATGTTAATATCCCTTTATAAATATTTATGTTTTCAATATGTCTCCATTTAATTGAAAAGGTTCCTCACAATATTTTCAGACAACTTCAGGTAGTAGGCATAATGACATATCAACACTCTGACCTTTTAGCTTCTGGATTTCTATTAGTTAATCCACGTTTTGCTTGTCCATGTATATTACATTTTAGTTCATATATGATTTTCCTATAAGAGCTGTTGGAATAAAGGGTGTTTTCCATACAAACACCTTAATAAACTGGAAAGGAATTAAAAATGCTATTGCATACCAGCATCTGTCATATAGACTGACTTGAGTATTGTAATCAGTGTGCACTGCTATTAAAAGTCCACATTGAAATGTTTGATATTTGCAAGGTCATCAATCAAAAAGATGATCTTAGGTCATATTCATCAATACAGCATCAGCTTTTGATATTCATAAAGTTGATTTGAAATTACTTTCATTATTTATCTAAGAACAGTGCTCATTATGATTTCCTGTTGCCATCACTTTTGTTATGTCTTAACGAATTTCTTTTACTACCTGTGTCGTTTTCCACTGTGTAAAATTCACCAAAGAATTATGGCTGTGAAAAGGTGGGAAGCAATTGTTGCTGATTCCATGGAGAGCTTTCTAGTGCAGACTTCTTCCCTAGTAATCAGTTGTTAATGTGATTTCTACCATTGCACCATAATAACTCAAGCAGTTGCCTACCTAGTGATTCCTTGGGAAATAATCCTGCAGTCAACAGGCATTGTTGAGACTATTTTTACGTGATGGGCCATCTACTTTATTTTTTTTCAGCTTCTTCTCATTATTTATGGGTAACCTGGCAATATCCTTCTTTTTGCTTTTTTTGCTCATTTTGCTCATTTTGCTCATTTTTTGCTTATTTTGCTCATTTTGCTGAGTCTGCTTGCTAAAAGAGAGTCCTGTGTAACAGGGGTTAATAACATGTCAGTGATTTACACAGATTAATTCAACTTCATGTAAATCACACAAGCAACTTGTGCTGTAGCTCAAAGGTGATGAAGAAGATGCCACAGCTAAAAACTACTGCCTTTTAAGTTTTCGTTGAATAGGTTTTTGACTTTTTAAGATTCTGATGTTGCATACTTCCAGAAGAGCCTTGTGGAAACTTGTTCTTTTTGTTCTCTGTCACTTGGTATTAGTGAGTGTGGGTCCATGTATGATAATACTAAAAATATCAGTTAAACTGAGTGTAATATTCTTGCAGCTCAGCCTTATATAGAAACTGCATAACATGTATGGCTTTTTTTTCCCAGTTTATCCAAATCTTTGCCTGAAGGAATGAGTCTGCGGGACCAGCTTAACTGTGCTTTCGGTACTTCTGAAGGTGGGCTGCAAGGCAGAGCCGATGTTGTGACCCTCACCTATTGCCAGATTGAAGATCTGGCAGCTCAGCTGCAGCAAGCTCGGTCAAAGCAAAAAGACACAGAGCTGAAGCTCCAGAAGGCCCTGGGGGCTTCACAAGAAGCTAATGAAAAAGTTCAGAAGTAAGTCACTTGACTTCTTTCAGGAAAAATGTAGTTGTAAACCTATGAAACATTTCTTCTGGTATTTTGCCCATGACTGAAAGTGTGTTGGCACTCAGAAAAGGTCCCTTAAAATGATTCCTTATTTGACAACCATTCAGCTCAGTACCTGTTCAGTGTGAAGCCAGTCATTTTAACAGTTTTAAAGCGTTACACAAGTCAGTGTGCCTGTCATTACTGTTATGGAAACTGCTTTCTACATGTGCAGGGCACAGAGAAAGTGCTTCCATCTCCTATGAGTGGTTTTCACTGTCTTTGACCCTATGCCAATCCTATGGGAACAGTATTTGCCTTTATAATTGCATGGTAGGATATTAAGGTTCTCATTTTCACTCTGTTACACATCTGGCAGATTTCATGCCGCTGTAAATACTGATGGGGTTGTTTAGGGGTGGATTAAAAATCTTACTGAAACCAACAGGAAGTCTTTAAGTCAGTGAACAGAGATTGTATTCTTTCCCATCATAAGATTTCCTGTTAAAAGGTTACTGAACTCCAAAACCTGAAATTCATCTCTACTGAAATCCTTATTTTCATGTTTGTTATTACTAGCATATAAGCCTTTGGAAGCCTGATTGCTGGGACAGAGAAATGTATAAGCAGAGCCCCATCACAGTCTGGCACTTCTCATCTTTGCTTCACATTGATCAGTTGCAAAATTACTCTCACATCCTTCCAAGGTGATTGATGCTGAACTGATGCAAATTATC
>JASSUY010008095.1:0-24035 GCA_032466535.1 Forpus xanthops | reverse complement strand
ACTGTAAGGGTGGTGAGGCACTGGAATGGGTTGCCCAGGGAAGTTGTGAATGCTCCATCGCTGGCGGTGTTCAAGACCAGGTTGGACATAGCCTTGAGTGATGTGGTTTAGTGGGAGGTGTCTCTGCCCATGGCAGGGGGTTTGGAACTCGATGATCTTAAGATCCTTTCTAACCCTAGCTATTCTGATTCTGTGATTCAAGCTATATCCTTGGCAGTTGTTAATGAGGATGGTGACTGATCAGTCATGCTGGTTGACATGGAGGGGAATGTAGGCCTGCAAATCTTGGAGGTACATAACAGCCCATATTGCAAGATGAGATTTTTGTCTTTGAAACTAATTTTTAAGCAAAATGAAAAGAATATGGAATTGCAAGGCCTAACAACTAGTTTCATAGAGGTTTTAATTTTTAACTTCTTATATGCAAAACTGAGGATATTGTCATTTGAAATGCTTTGTGCTTTACTCAGTTGAACTCTTTTAAAGCAGTTTCCTGTTAGTAATGGATATATTAATGAAAGAGTTCAAAAGTGGAAATACATGACTTCGGAACAAAATATTTTTTTTTCTTGAGAGGACATAGCAGAGTGAATAGATGTTCTAAAGAAAAGCTTTGAGTCTGGGAGTAGAGCAGCATCTGATATGTGTGGTAATGTCTGTCTACTTGATGGAGCTAGCACTTACTAGGAGTTGAGACCAGCAGTGTCTGCTTGAGAAGCAATGCTGCTGAGCCAATCTGAATTAGGTAAGAAAAGGATTTCCTGAATTGTTCCCTTTTACAGAGGGGCTTTGCAGACTGCAAGCTTGTTTGTGTTTCTTTTCTCCACCCTTCTGCCTGTCCCCACCCCCTGCCTCTTTTTGTGCATACTTCATGATGTGCCTTACTGTTGAAATCCTGAGCTTCAATAGACTTTAGAGGTCTGTCCCAAGACGGGATAGGTTGGAGACTTTTCTGCCCTTATTTGTACTTCTCTGAAAAGACTTCTAAATGGGATTGTGATGAGTCATCCAGGCTTACTATCAGTACTAAAGACATGTGGATGGACTATGGGGTGGAAAGGATCTGCTTGCAGTCAGCCAATTTTTAAAGGCTGCTTAGTCCCTAGAGTGGAAAACTGGGAAGACTTTACAATAATCTGAAGATATGTAAGCCCAATTCTCATTGATTTTTCTATACTAATTATGGGACCGCTCAAGTGCTCTGGAGTGATGGCAGCTTAGAATCTGCTGGCAGCTGCTGAATTTTCATTAAACAAGAATGCAAGAGCCGAAGGCATCACTACAAAGAAAAAGGAAATGCATGTGTGCAAAGAGCTGCAGTGGAGATATCCTCATAGGTGACACAAGAGTCTGTTACATGTGAGCAGCAGTTTTAGGATTTTCCTGCAACTAGCCTATATCAAAATGCAGAATATCTACTGGACTGAGTGTGTGTAAAGGTTAGCAAGTCTTACTCCAGATTTACTAAGGTTGAGAGAGGAGTCTGGATAGGATCCATATGCACATTGGAAAAGAAATACAGCTTTTATAGGTCTAGTGGATCTGAGGGAGATAAAAACATTTTGAATTTGTTTCTAAATTTGATGAATGAACAGATTTCTAAATTTGGAGTTGAAATAAGTTATGCATTTGTTGATACAAAACCAAGAGTACGATGTGTAGGTGAGGAGAAACCAGGAACTTAACCCTGACTGTTATCTGTAGCTATAACCCTGTCTTCTGAAAATAGGCTGATGCCAAGTAAAGCAAGCAAGCAAAAAATCATAATAAAAAAAGAAATTCAAACTGTAAATGAACAGTAAAAGTAGGGAGGGGAAGAGGATGACATAAGGAGCACATAGAAATGTTCATAATATTGCCGAAGTTTCATCTAGCTTAGTATCCTGGTTTTGGTCATGTTTGCTTGGGGGTGCTAGAAACAATATAAGAAAAAAGGAGAGATTTTTTTCTCAGGTGTTCCAGTTAATGGTTTAAGGTCTTCCCCTGCAAGTTCTGCATGCAAAATATCATTTTTCCTAAATGCTGGATACCTTTGATTTCTGTAGTTTTTTTTTCCTTTTTTCTTTTTTTGAACCTGCTTATATTTTGACATCCACAAAACTGTGGCAATGAATTCCAGAACTTAATTGTTTTGTGAAAAAGTACTTGCTTTTATTGGTTTTCAGCCTGCTGACCAAATAACCTGTAGCTTTTTTTATCTTAAGAAAAATTCACTCTGGCATTTCTGGACTGTTACTGTTCCAGTTTTTTCACTCTTAGGAATGTAGTCCATACTAATTGTTCTGTTTTCAAGTATTTTTTCTGATTTCCTTTTAAATTGTTGCTAGAAGGATGCAGCTCAGATCATGGCCACTTCAGATGAGATGGATGAGATTGTACAAATCCTTTAGCTCTGCACTGCAGAGCTCTAGAGCCTCCATACACTAAGGGTAGAAATATGCTTCAGCTACCCATTTACTACTCCATTTAACTTTCAAAATTGGAGGCACACAGGGATTAAATTTTGTATCATCCTATATTTGCTAGATTTCCCTATACCATCCCAGATTTGTTAAATTTCAGACCTCTGACTAGCAGGAGAAATGCAGCGTGTGCTACCCTGAGGTGATATCACTAGTATGTGTCGTATGAGCTCTGCTAAATTGTCCAGCTATGTGATGGGGCACCATCTGCATATTCAGTCATCCTGTGTATTGGTAGTTGCTAGTGGTTGTGTGGTAGAGCTGGATGTCTACAGGGTCTTTGGAAGTCTAATGGCCATGAACTGCTGGCATGAAGGTGTGTTCCAGAAGTAGCCAGTGTCTTTGAAGGTGTTTTCCAAGTGGCTGCACCTTCCTCCAAGATGGGCAACAGCTACGCCAACAGGTTATTTGCATTTGTTTGTATATGCTTGCATAGAGTGCTGCAGTCTCTGCAATAGCACACATGCCTCTGCTTTTTCCATGTAAGTTCCTTGATTCATTTGATCATGTCAATGCATATATGCATTCCATTTTCACTTCTTCTGTATGTCTAGCTGAAAGGAGCAGCAATTTAAGTATGCCTTACATTACAAGAACATCTGCTGGATGATGTTCATGTCTCTGTTATTAATGCTTGGATGTTGATTTTCAGTTATATACTCTTACTCCATAGTTAGAGGAGGAAGCATATTCATACAGAAGGAACTGAATAGCAAGTGGGATTGAGAAAGCCTTCCTGGTTTAAAAATGTGGAGGCTGGGGAGAAAAACCCTCAAATTACTTAGTTTAACTACAAAACAACTGGCCATATTTTCCACTTGAATTCTTTTATCAGTGTATTTTTTTTATCTAAAAGTGGAAGTATGATGGGTAGATCCTAATCAGATACAATCTGAGAAGCCTCAATTAGATGCATTTTCTGTGTAATAAAACCGATAAAAACCCACTTAAAGACACCAATACCATTTTCATGAACAATGAGGCAATTTCTCCTGCAGTATTTTAAGTGCATAGCTGTAACTTCAGAATAATTTTCTCCAACAACATGCATATATCTAGGGCTGTTTGGGATTACTTTGTTTACCATACTGTAAGATCAATTCTAAATGTATGCACTGAAGTTTGAATAATTTATTTTCTAGCCCATTAGAACAATCCGGAGGATCTAATTCTATAGGCAGCTTTTGTGCCAAGAGAGCAAGTGCACACGTGTCTGTGTATCCCTTGGGGAAGGAGATACAGACTGAATCTATGCTTTTAGGGTAAGCCACCTGCTTTATTGCTTGACTCTGCTCTATAAGTGCCTGTGAGAAATTTGTCTTGAGCAGAATAAAATACTCCTTCAACAACCAATTGCAAAGTCCAGGGTTTGCAAAGAACCCAGTACTTGTGTGTCTGTACTCAACTATTTCAGAACTCAGGCATATTTGAGATTTACACTGAGGTTGTCCTGGAGCAGACACTTAAATCTCTTCAAGTCTTAGGGCTACAATACTGTCCTTTCTGATATCCTCCTATTTTGGCCTTAGAATAAAAGATTTTACCAAAAATGCAACATTTATGATAAAAATAGAATTTAGAAGCCACATTTTGTTTCAGATTGTGCCAGGAGCTGCCTTCCCTGCAGGAGAGGGAATTATCAAGGGCAGTTAGGCAAATAATGTGTTAAACAATTCCCAAGGGAATTTAAGAAATGCTGTTGTCAGTAGCCTGGCATTGTTGAGAAGGATTTGTTTTTTACTTTCAAAAAGTCAACCCTGCACTCACCACATCGAGTCAATACAGACTCATATTTTACTGCCAATAAATGAGGTTCAAGCAGCAGACTTCTTGCTCCCTTTTTTGCTTTTATGTTTTCTCTCTTAACCATGACAGTCTCATTGTTTGCACGTAAGCCCCTAAATTGTCAAGAGTAGCCCTGTTAATGGTTTTGATTTTGTTTAATTCCACATCTCAGCAAGCCCTGAAAGCTGTCAAGACTTGTCATCTCTTCTGAGTATTTCGCACAAACAGGGACTTGGAGGTTGGGGATGGGGCAGGGACAGAAAAAGCGGGGGAAAGGGAACATCATAAATAACTAAGTAAAATTACCTGTAACGTGACAGCTCCTTACACAGCAAGATGAAGGAATCAAAACAGGCAGCATAGAACCAACTACAACAGTTTTCTTTCGCTCTGATACAAAAAATAAATAAATGTGATTCCTCTGATCCCTGCACCTTAGGCTGGGAATTACTCTGCTGTTCTGTTCTGCAGAGGTGGGAGGAGGACCGAGTTTTTTGAATGTTTGGGAACAGAAAATATTCTGCTATAGTTGGAAATACTCCTATGGCTCTCTTGTTGGGTCTTGGTTCCTTTAAGCTTTTCCTTAGCCAGGTGCTTGAGTATTATAATGGTCATTGAACACTTACAGGTTTACTTCGCCCCTCGGCAGAAAGGGGGCCTTAAGGAGCAGTTTAGACTAGAGTTAAATGTAGCCACTGTTTCCCAAGATCTGGTATGACTGTTCAGTTATTTTAATCAAGGACTATGAAGGAACATTCTGCTGTGGGAAAAGAAACAGGTCTGTACTAAGGTGGAACAGCACTCAGTAGTGTATGCTGACGTTTCCGAAGCAGCACTTTGTGAAATGCAGTTTCAGTTGGATGATTTAATGCTCAAAGAATCCCTTTGTGCATTTCAGGATTTGGTTAATCAACCTAAGGGAGAACTGTGCACTAGCTCTTCAAAAATAGGAAGATAATGAGCTGCTGGAGAGCCTGATGTACATTAGATTATCCCTGAATCAAGGGCAATGTAGTGAGATACTCCTGCTGACCAGCTGACCTGAGATATTCTGCCCTGATCTAAATGGGTACCGCCACAGTCACAGCATTTTGAATGAACCATCTCCTGTTTTTGTGATGTTTTGTGCCAATCATGAACTCCCAGTTTTAGCAGACAAGAATTACTCTGGAGGGAGAAGACTCTGGAATCAAATGTCCTAAGGGAGTAATGTCTCAAGCATTATGCATTGTACATCATAAAGAATTTAATGGGCAATGGAGGAGCAGGCAAGCAGGTTTTGCCTTTATTGAACACAGCAGTGTCCTTGGCGAGACCCACCTTCCATAATACAAATGATAGTTGTAGGTGTCACTATCACTCAAAGCAGTGTAGCAACACAGGGAGCACAAAAGGTGATGAAATAAGCTGCCTTTTATTGGTACTATTGAATTGCTTCAGAACAAAGAACTAAAGATAATAGCTAAGCATATTGCAAGGTGATATCTCTGCTGCCACTGGGCACGTGCCCTCATTAAGCTTAACTTTTTGAGGCCCATTTGT
The DNA here is from genome assembly GCA_032466535.1 of Forpus xanthops. Taxonomy (NCBI): domain Eukaryota; kingdom Metazoa; phylum Chordata; class Aves; order Psittaciformes; family Psittacidae; genus Forpus; species Forpus xanthops. The sequence continues at coordinate 18,246 of JASSUY010008095.1, read as the reverse complement.
GCGGCCTCACTGCCTGTGGCTTTGAGGCAGAACATCCACTAGGCTGTAGTGGCAGAAGTGCAGTTGTGCTTTCCAATCCCATTCTGTCAGTTTAGTGCTCTTCCTGACTGTATGTCAGCACTTTGACCAGTTTGGTTTTAACTTGAGTGTCTTGCACTTCTCCTTCGATGCTATTCTGTAGTCCAATAAACCTTGTGAGTTTTTCTCCATTTTAAGGTATTTGTTCCCTTTTTTTTTTTTTTTTTAACATTTTTTCCCTTGGAGCATCATGATAGCTTTTGTTTATATCCCCTCAGTTACCCTGAATGATTTTCTGTGGATTATCTGCTCTAAGTATTCTTCCTCCTTCTCTCCCCTGGTTATTCTTCAATCGTGTTTCAGATCATGGTCCATAAGTGGGCATAGAGGGGAGCTGTTTCCAGTGTATATGGCCAGGGAATGGACTGTCCCTCTGTAGTGTTTATAGACGGTACTATGCTAAAGGGTGAATATGGTGATGTGGGATGTCTGTATATGAAAAGGCTGCTGAATTAGATGATTTGAGTCCCTGTGTGCTGGAATCTGTCTTCTCTAGTGGAGACTCATAAATTGTTGCTGCTGAGGTACATTTCAGTGAGATATTGTTGCATTCTTTAGTTCTGAACTAATAGACTGGTTTGCAGCTGGGATGAGGAGTCCTGCCTTGAGACACAGCTGCCTTTATTGTACTTATTGAGGGGGAATTCAGTGGCTTGCAGAGGCAACCTTATTAATTAGTACAAGAAATTGCTTTGGCTTCTGTGTTTCTCTTCTCTGTTTCATTTCTGAGGCTTAGCTCTGCCCCAGGATTAGCTCTATCTTTTTCCTTCCTGGGTTCATGAGCTGCCTTATGTTCATCCACTTTATGCAGGCATTTAAGTGATATGCTCCTATGTCTAGCTTGTTACTCTATGAACACAATTTTTTTCCCAGCCTTTAATTGATTTGAATAATAAAGTCCAATTATAAAGCTCAATAAAAATTGGTTATTTTAAAGAGAGAGCAAGGAAGAAAGAAACCTAAGTGATGCTCTGCTGTGACTGTATAATAATGCAAAGTCTCCTTTGGTTTAATTCTATTTAATTGCTCAGCTTTACTCAGATTGTTACAATTCTGCAGGCTTTCTTGCAATTATAAGCAGCATGCTCATAAATGTTTGTGTTTTTTAAAAGTTTTTTGTGTATATAATAACTGCAAAATTTATGGGTTACTGGTGTCTGCTGCCTGCACTGACATCCTCCCTTCTTGGTCCATGCCTGGAGAGCCTGTATGATTGCTCTCAAACCTTTCCTAAACCAGCAAGTCTCCTTCTGAGGATTGAATTGACAAACTTGTGGCCATATTAGGAGCAAACATCATCTTTGGGGTTTTTTTGCTACAGGAGCATACTCCTTCCTTTTCTGCCCCTTTACACTTAAATGCTCTTCTGCTTCCGAGGGAGACTAAACCTTGTACAGGAACTAAGAAGAGGTGTGAGGTGGCCTACCAGGAGATGCTCTGACAAGATTTGCTTATGGCATGTGCCAGGGGTGGGAGAAGATGTTTTAGATGGGAAGAACAGGGCATCTCTCTGAGGTACCAGTATAGAATATGGATTTTTTCAGTCCCTTTAGGATCTGACTCTTTGGGGATTTCTCCTTCACCCGGTGTCTGCTTTTTCACGAAAGAGAAAGACCTGATGTTTGAATGCGTGTCTTTGATTTGAGAAATTTGTCTTTTTCTTGAGTGTTACTGATGATCTACCCCTCTCTGACTTTTTTTTCCTTTCTTCTTTGTGTACTTTCCCTACTGAATGTGCCATAGGGAGAGATTATTTTCTATTAAGTGTGACTGCTGCCATATTGATATGGATAAATATCTTGGGTTGCTTGGATACAAATAACTTAATTTCTTTGTTTCTTTTTATTTTCCCAGTTAGGAGGCTGTGGAATCCTTGGAGTAGGCATCTGGCTGGCTGTTACCCAAGGGAATTTTGCCACCCTCTCTTCTTCTTTCCCATCCCTGTCAGCTGCCAACCTACTGATCGTCACAGGGGCATTTGTCATGATCATTGGCTTCGTGGGTTGCATAGGTGCCATCAAAGAAAACAAGTGCCTCCTGCTGAGTGTGAGTATTAAGCCACTATGCTATTGCAGTGTTTGCTATCTTAAGGTTCTGGTGCTATTCACAGTGCATGTCACAATGTCTTGTATTTCAATAGAATTGCCCACTTGACATGGATGAGATGTCAGTTACGTTTGAATAGGTCTTTAATAGCTCTAGGGAACTGCTAGGTCATTCCTAACCATGCTTTCAACTTGCCCTTGGAGGATGAGACCTGCAAGAATGGAATGGTTAGCAGTGGTGTGAGTTTCCATGAACTCTTCAGAGAAGAGGGAGGGGTTTATCTAGACATCTTTTGCAGTGTACCCTTGAATTATTTTTTACTCAGCTTTGGTAGCTGTCTACTCCAAATATCTACCCTGGAGGTACTGATGATCTGAAGTCTTGAGCTGATATGGGTTTAAATTGGAAATAAAGTCCTTCAGATTTGGCAATGCTTATTTTGCCAGTCATTAACTCTCAGAAGACTGAGATGTCAGGAAGTAAAGGTGCCAGCAGAAGGAGACTGCTGTGAAACCAAAGATTAATAAGGTTCCTGCTGTTCAAGATTTAACAGACGCTTGAGCCATATCCCTGTATACTTTATCAAAATGTCATTTGATGCCACTCAGAGCTGACTTTGAGTAGTGGATGCCTTCTGTAGTTGATGTTTGTATATTTTGGGTCCTGTACAGCTGAAGACCAGGAATTGAGGTGATCTTGCTGCTCAAGTCCAGGATTTCACCTTGAGGTTCAGCAAACCTCAGGGTGAAGTGAAGCTAGGGTTTAGTTTGGTGGGCTGGTGATTGCTTTGTAAAAGGCTGTTTCCTCACTGTGCTTCACATACTCATTTTGCTCCCCTGGGAATTACAGAATGAGTTGAGGCACACAGCCCCCAGGAAAAATTCACTCTGTAAAAAAGAGGACTCTTTGCAGACCCCTGCAATTGTTTCTGCTGATTTTTAACCAGCAAAAGTTAGGACTAGTCTGAGTAGGCTAATAAGTGCTATTTATGTGGCTGGTAGGTGGTTTGAAACTAAAATGAACAATATAATTTGAAATTAAGGCAATTTTTTGAATAGAAATTTACACTGGGAAGGCTGAGGCTAAAAGCCCTTGACAATTTCAACAGTCTTATAAATACCCACTTTGTATAGGAAGTGTCTGGTTGACCAGATATAATTGCTGCATTATAGCTTCAGTGCCCACGCAGCAAGTGTCCACAGGGTGCTGAGTCTAATGGTATAGCTTGCATATGCAAAATTAATCAGCTGGTTTGTGCTTTTCTGTTTGAAGTCCTAGCTCAGGTGTGACCAGCAATGAATGACGTCTTCTTATATGTCAGTATCAGGTCAGGATCTGGCAGTCAGTCCTTGGTACTGGAAGACTTTCAGCCTTTTATATCGTATGGTTTGTTGGCCCTCATCACTCATTTGAGCAAGGGCAAAGTCTTCCTTAATCAGCTGTCATTACTGCAGCTAGGGTGAATGTGCTCAGCCAACCTCAGGATACCCAGGGCATCCTTTAGTCAATGCAAATGTTTGTGTTTATGGCTCCACGTAACGCATACTGCACAATACTAGAATAATGTCCTTCAATGCGCAGTGTAAGGACTAATCTCATGCCCTTCAGTGCATGATTTAAAGACTGTGATTGATGCTTCGAGTTAAATGATGCAAAGGAATCCAAATTCATGCTCTGCTTATAATGCCTTTAAGGTCTCCTTGAAGACACTTATGGCGCTATAAGCATACAGACCACATGGACATGCCTGGTTTAACTAAGGACAACTTGGACCTCCACTTGCTGTTATCTCCTTTAATGCATGCCATCATAATGATGGGCTGGCAGTAGTCTTTAGACCTGCAAGACCTGGAAAGACAAATTTCCCATGCGTTAGGAGCATCTCTTATTCTGTTTTCTAAAAGCAGAAGAAAGAGGAAAGGATGTGGCATTTACAATGTTGGGGAAGGATGTAGTTGAGAGGATGTGCTGATGTTATTGGGATAGATGGTTTGGAGGAAGACATTGGAGATATTACAGGAGGCATGCAGCACCACCAGAATCCTAAAATGGACTGGGAGGGAGCAGAACATGAAGAACTCCTAGCTCAATCCATCTGCTTTAGAGGATGTTTTCATCGGTCTTGCCTTACAAATAGTGCTACTGTGCAATGATGTGATAAGAGATGAGATGTCCTAAGGGCTCTGCTTGAGTGAATGAGAAATGAGCAGTATCAGAGGCATTTTAATCTGTTTATATTTCATACACTAAGTTGCAGAGCACATAAGACTCTGATCCTGTAACTTTGTGTTCTCCACATATTAGTATTGTGTTTTGTAAGCTGTGCATTAGGCTGCTGTGATATTAGGTGTCGATAATAATTGCTTATCTCAGGCATTTGCCAGAAGCTTTTGAAAGAAAAGAAGATGGACAAAGTGTTTTAAGTAGCAGAGGACACATGGAGAAAGGAGGTTGAAAGCAGAAGTAAAGTTTAATTTGTAAATGAGGTATTTGCACAGCTGTGTGCAGTAGTCAGGAGTGATCCACATTAACTCTCTGAATAGAGAGCTTAGCTTAAAGCTTCACAATTTTCTGAGTTGGAAGAACTTACCTGGTGTCCACAGGCTAAGAAGCTGGTAGATATTCTTTACACAATGACATGGTATAGTCCAAGGACAATGCCTCATTAATCTCTTAAGAAACAGGCCCATTCCTATTCCTCTTTATTCAGAGGAATGGAATAATATAAAAATCAAAAATATAGTGGAAAAAAATGTAAAAGGAAACCTCAACCATCCTGTGCATTCTGCAAAAGTATGCAGATGGGGTGTGTTATGCAACTATCATTCTAAGATCTTGGTGAGCAGAGAATAGATGTTTGCAATGTTTCTTATTTGTTGCAGCATGAAAGTAGATAAACATTTCCATCATTAGATTTCTCTAGGTAAATCAAAGCAACTACAATTTCTTGAAATAAGAGTACAACCTGGAGTATGTAGTCTTGTATCTGAATGTGGATGCAAATTGATGAGTGAAGTGGGCAGACAATTCTTTCTTGATTCAGTGATATTCCTTTGACATTTCTACTATTGTTGCTGAAGATTGTTTATCAGAGGTCTCTCTACTACATGCTCAGCTGTAATTAGAAAATGGCAGCTTTGTTCTGGTGGGTTGGGTCACTGTCCTGAACAAGTGAACAGAGGTCGTAATCTGAGAGTCTGAGTTGAGGAAGTTAGTTTATGGACTTCCATTGATTTTTTTTTTTAATAGGTATTAGATCCTGCATTGCAGGATTATCTAGCTGTACTGCATATCTCTATCGGCTGTCTTGAAAGAAAATTACTAATCTATTTTGTTCTATTCCCCATTGCAAATGTGTTATAGTTCTAATGTCCATCAAAGCCATTAGCTGTTTCAATCATCTTTCTGAATTTTAGTAAAACATATAGCTTGAGTGTTCCAAACCCATTGTAGTGCATGTGCTTTTCAGCTGAAGGCAGCTTCTTGCAGAAGATGAGGCACCAGCTTGCTTTACCACTCTAGCACAACCAGTTACGCTGACTTGATCATAGTACTGACTTTAGGGAGATGCTGTATGTACATGTGCACATGCCATTTCTCTATGCCAAAGAAATTTATGCCTGATTAAGTACTTTTTTCTCTTTCATGCTCAAATGTTGACCTTAAGGTGATCTTAAGTGTCTGTGTAAACACTGTCTTTTAGGTTGGTTGCTCAACATCTGTGTTTGAGGAGCTAAATTGCCTGAATTATGTGCCTTTTGTGCATATTTAACAGAGATCTCTATTTGTCTGCTTGCACTGAAAAAGGTCATTATTCCATGGATAGTGCAGGTTAAATACCTTGGTTCTAGACATTAAATTGCAAGGGACTATGTTATTTATTATCTGTATTACAGTATCCCCTGCAGGCAGCCCATGAGATCAGGATGCTTGTTTTGTATGAAATTCCTGGTTAGAGGAGGTCCCTGACCAGTAGAGCTTGTCATCTAAATGGATAAGACAAATGGAAAGTATTATGGTCCTCATTAGGCAGATGGAGAGCTGCAGCAATGTGAAACCAAGTGCCTTGCATAGGTTGCCTGGGAGATTGTGGGAGAGCTATGAAACAAACTCAAATTGTCTAAATCTCTACTCAGTGCCTTTATCGTCTTTCTCTCATTGCAGCAGGACATGCCTAGCTCTCCTGTCCTTTAAGAAGTATTTAATCCATATTTCTATAATAGGAATGACAATTTTTATTTCTTTAATCATATGTATTATGTCCAAATGATAAGTAAATATCCCAAAGCAAAGTTAGTTCTCAAGTTTTTATTCTGTCAAAAGTGCCTAACATGCACAATTAGCTGGTTTCCATGAGCTCCATTGCAGCCTGCCCCAGCTGAGCAGATAAGCTTAACTGCAACATTGCCTTCAGTTAAGTGGGAAACAGCACATTCAGAGAAGCTGCCACAAAGGGCATGAGAACATGGTCGAATGCAGATTTTTTGCAAATATGAACTTAATTCTGGTCCAGGAAATCATAGTCACTGGTAAAAAACAGTATTTGGGCTCTTTGTGAAGGAAGATCTTTTACATCTATTTGGTTGTTATAGCTTGTATGTATAGATAACATGCTTCCAAACAGTTGCAACTTAATAACCCATTTCCTAGAAGCAAATAAGATTCATGGGGAGTTACTTATTTCACCCTCTGATTTTGTGACACTTTTTCTTTTTTTCTTCAATGATTCGGGATGAAGAGCATATTGTTCTTCTGGTTGGAATGTGCAACATAGCCAATAATCCAGACAAAAGAGGCAGAGGATGTCTTGCCTAAAAAGGTCTGAAGATGACATAGGGGATTCCTCACCATATATTGCCCATACAGGAATATATTAGAAAGGGGAAAGGGCTTGAAGTTGACAAAATGCTGATTTCTCTGTGATTATGCAAAGCCAGCTGCATTCTTATAAAGCACCAAGGTTGCGTGTGTTCCATCAGACCAAGGATTAGGTAAAAAGATGGCTTAGATACATTCTTTTTCCCCCACTTCCTGATTTGCAGATAAGCCTGAGTTTTGGTGGGGTTTCGTGTGGGTTGGTTTGTTTTTTTGTTTTCTTTTTGTGGTTGGTTGGGTTTTTGTTGTGTTTCTTTTTTGTTGGTTTGTTGGAGTGTTTTTTTTGTAGGAAAGCTGAAATGATTAATAAGAAGGAGAAAGAAAATCATCAACAGATCTGTGTGTTCAGCTTAATTTAAATGAGGACCTCATGTTAATAAGCGAGGAGTTCATCACAGTTGCTAGAATTAATAAGATCAGAATTAAACCTTGATACTAGGTCAAGACCAGCTGTGGAAAGAGCTGTTACAGTATATGTGTATGAATTACTATCTGGACATCAAAAGGCTCTCATTTATGAAATAGTCCAAGGGGAAAGCGAGTGCCCATGATATTTTCTACTGTGCTGTTTGGAGTTTTCTGAGCTTCAGCCAACTCATCTGTAAGTGAAAAGGCAATAAGGAAAATGAGCAAAAAGTTAATGAGTGGGAAGAAAAGGAGAATAAAACCCCCTACTATCACTGGATCCAATCAGAGAGCTGACATCTGAAACTCATTGGTGACAGGGAGTTTATTTCAAAGCAACTAAATGGGAAAGAAATAACCTGTGAATAACTTCATCTTAGTAATTTACTGCTGCAGACCAAACAGTAGATTCTCATTCCAGTTTAACACATGAGCTTATGTTCTTTTAGCAATCCAAATAGCAAAATCAGGGAAATGATGGCTGCAGCCACAGCAGCAAGTGATGTGAAGACCAGGAAGGTACCATACACACAGCCTTGAGAGCATTATACATTATGTGTAACACTTCTCTGTGTAATGCTGTGTTGCGTATGGGAGCCCTAACTTGCTACATGATTGGACTATAAGTACTGAGCACCAAACTCCCCTGTTTTTGTTGCCTCTCCTTTATTATTAAGAATCTACTCCTCATTGCCTTTCAGCATTTAGCCCCTTCTGCCTGGCTGACAGTGAAACTCAGGAGTGGATGGGACCCAAGTCTTCCCCTTCCTCCTTTCTTTTCTTCAGCTCTGGTAGCAGTTTGTCAAAGGGCTACCAGGGGAGAGAACAGAGGACAGAAAGAATAAAACTGTTTTCATTTCTTCTTGGTTTTAGACTTGAGCCTAGGATCAATTTGGAGGAAGGGGTTACCTCATAGTGTAGTATTTATTTTTCTAATATAAACTGATGCAATACCACTAGTGATATACTGTCAATCATCAAATTGGAAGGGACACATAAGGGCCATTGAGTCCAACTCCCTGCTCCTTGCATGACTACCTAAACTAAACCATATGCCTAAGAGCATCATCCAGATTTCAACACGGTACTCTGACAGACTTGGTGCTTGGACCACTTCCCTGGGGAGCCTGTTCCAATGACTGACCACCCTTTCAGTGAAGAACCTTTTCTTAATGTCCCCATAACTTTTTGTATTGCCAAGATGCTGCTTTATGGCAGTCAGTGTTACAGTGCCATGTGCAGGAGTCAGTGGAACTATACTAATTAATATCAGTTGAAACGTTATTCTTATGATCACTCTACCTTGTCCTTTTTTCTCTTCTTGACCATCTGCTTCTCACCATTTCCTTCACTTACACATACAGTGTATTTCTAGAGGCTGTTTTGAGACTCCTAGAAATATTTCTATGATTACAATTAGCAGGTAAGGTCCCACTGCAAGCTTAGCTCAGGGTTTGCAAAAAAATGTAAAGCGAGGGCTGCAGAATTTCAGAGTATTTATTTTCCCCTTCAGCTTACTGTAGGTCAGCTGAACAGCACAGTCATGTCATTTGCTGTTATTGTCTTGGGGGAGCTTCTGTCAGTTTGCTCAGAACTTGGGGTCAGCCAGATGTTCAGTGTGAATATGAGTGTGAAGCCAGCCCTGCCAACTCACTTGCTCCCCAAGCAGGCTGTGTGGGGACCACTTGCGATTCTCTCCTCATCTTCCTTGGGCACTGAACTGTCTGATCGCATTTCATGCTGGAGCTCCACATGACAAGAAATATCCTGGGGATAGTAGATTCAGGAAGAAGCTTCATTTGCTAAGTACACAGGTGATGTTAAGGTCTGAATAAAAGGTTTAAGCTTAGCCATTAATTAACTTTGCTTTTCTTTGCCAAAGATGGAAAATACTTTAACCTGAAGCCAGAGCCTCTTAGTTGTATTTGTATTTCCAGTAGCTATGTTAGATGGAGTCAGGCAACTACTTTGTTATTAATGGAGTGGCACAGGAACATATAAGAACCAGTCTAATATTTTGGTTCTTTTTCAGTATCTTACTTCACAATTAGGATGAGTTTCTGTCTTGACTAGGATAAAGGCTGACAGAGCATGTCACACCTTTGCATTCTGTTTGCAGAAGAGATAAAGCAACCCTCAAAGAGAGTCAAAGGCCAGTGAAACCTTTATTTGTGCTAAGAGATAATAATATAAGATCTGTTAAATGGGCTTATAGCCACCTACTGTTGTGATGCAAGAGTGATACCTAGCTAGTATTTCATGGCACTTTATTGATTTTGAGTCAGTTTATAAAGAAGATGACTAGAAATGCTACACAATGCCAGTAAAAGTCCTATGACATAGTACGGGAATGTCAAGTCCCTCAACTCTCACTTACTAATGCGGTAAGACTGAATGGTTCCAACTGAAAGGAGTAATGAGACTAAAAAACACTGTTTATGTGTTAAAATTGCATATGTTGTATATCTTCCCAGAAATAATTACTACAGATTTCTTTGAGTCTCACTGATCATCAGGGATTTTTGCACGTTCATAAAAAATAAGGTCCAAACATAAACAAAGCTGTACTATATATCGAGCAGGAATAAAACATGCACAACTTTGTCACAATCCCAATGAACTAGCTATTAAGGCTTTTAGAAAATAACAGCTGATGAACCAAGTTTTGTGTTCATAAATTTTCTTGCATACATTGCTGCCTTTTTACAGTTTATGGGCAAACTTGCATTTTTTCTGCTGAAAATAAAAAAGATGGGAAGGCTGAAGAGATTTACTTCCAAGGAAGTACTAAAAGAGCTAAATATGCACAGCATGGCAGAAAGAGGGCTCAGATGGGACATAAGTCTACAGGTATTCAAGGAATTTAAGCACTAGATGCAGAAAGGAAGCATGCATGGTGCTACAAAGGGTGGTTTGTATGGAACTAACAAGAGAAGAATTCAAACCAAGTATCAGCAAAAACTTTTCTGAGATGTAGAATCAGAATCTACTGTGATGGAAGAAAGCTGCCCTTTCCCTTTTGTTGTTAAGCTCATTGGTAGATCAATAAGCTGGGATTTTATTGACTGAAATTCATTTGTGTGTCTGGGCACCGTCTTGTAATTTCTCATTTGTTGCTCTGCCTCTTCCTGTATAAGTCTTCCAGACTACAGAAGAGTAATTTTTAAGATCCAAGTACAATTCCCATTGCACTTTTTCTTCTGTTCTCCTCTTGCTCAGTTCCTTGGAAAAGAAAATTTAAAAATATTTAAAAAAACCTAAGTGTGTGTCGTAGTTTTATGTGCCTTTCATAATATTCCTACTTCCTATTAATATATCAGATCAAAATGCCTTTGGGGAATTGTGTTAAATCAGACTGCTTGTGAGAACTAGTGATACATTAAACACTTTTGCTTTCAAAAGTTGGGTATTTTTTCCTTTTTTTGAATGCTGATAAAATCTGTACCATATCAGTTTTTAGTCTGTGGAAGTAATGTACCAGTATGTAATAAAAAAGCTGTTCCGGGAAACCTTTTCAGCTGCTTGGGAATCATCTTTGTATTGCTGTGCTTAGAAAGCCAGAGCCAGCACTGGCAAACATTGATGCCTGAAAGCAAGTACAGGAGCCCTATAAAAAGCAGGTGCTTCTCCAGTACCTGGAGTTCTGTTATCCAGTACCTCTGTGGGAATTTTTGCATTGATTTTGACTTTTCATAAGCGGCTTGATTTTTTTCTTAAGTGTGGAATATGCAGTAAATTTTAGAATAGATTATAGCATTCAGGACCTATGACACTGCTAACTACCTGTTTTGGTGCTCAACTTCATGTATCTAAATATGTTGTTGCATCTGTTTTAATTTGGTTAGACATAAGAATGCTATGCTTTGTCAGGGTAGAGACAAGGTTTTGACGATGCCAACCATAGTATTGAGGTATCTCCACTCACTGTAGTAGATACTATTTCAATATAAATGACATCATCTATGATGAGAGAACTGGAAAATTAAAAAGCATATTAAGTTCAAGGGAAATCCATCATTTTCCAGCAGCTTGGTGTGGCTGTTATACAATCCATTAAGTTCTTTTGACTTTAATGGAGCTCTGTGCATTTGTAGGTAAGGGTTTGACTTAATTTATTAAATGTGTCTGCACTGTTAGTATTAAAACTAAAATGCTATCCTTGTAGAGGGTGTGAGCAGAATGTGATGTGAATTTTGATAGTATTACTGCTTATATCAAGAAAACTAAAAATCAAAAATTATTTTGGACAGATAGTTTAGGCCTAAAGCACAGTGACACAATTGGATAATCAACATTTTAACACAAAAATGAAGGACCTTCTCCGTTTGATTAGAACAAGCGGGAGTCTTTAAAATATGTGAAGATCCTGCATCTTAATATGTGTCTTTATCTCAAATCAGAATATAAAAGATAAATTTAGTAATTGGGTAGTTGTGGGCCATACCAAGCCCCATATTCCTGTGTATATCTTGATACAGAAGAATATCAGTTTCTCCCAGAATAAGATAAGACTACATCTGGAGTGTTTAATTTGGAGCTCTACAGTAGAAGAGACATTTACACATTAGAAGTGAAGGAATCCAATGGAGGGGCACCATTATGATTCTGGGGCATATAGTGTGCACAGACAGACTGAGCAAGCTGGATTTGTTCTAAGAAATTAAAGCAAGGAGGAGATCTTATTTCTATCTTCAAGTACCTTACAGTAGCGTCTAAAAAAAATACAACTTTTGGAAGGATTCACAGGAGTCAGACAAGAGGTAAGAGACAGAAATTACAATGGAAGTTCCATTTAGAGATCCTGGATAATTTTGTTGTCATGAAAATGGTCAAGTATTGGGAAAAGGTGTCTGGTGAGGCTGTGGATGTCTATCCATCTTTATCCTTGGAGTTGCTCAGAAGGTGACTAGGCTCAGCTCTACACAGCTTCATGTAGCTGACTGTGATTTTAGACAGCTAATTGAACCAGGTGATCCCCAGAAATCATTCCCAACCCCTAGAGCCACAACCTCTGTGACTCCTAAGGGACTCTGTCCTGTAGCAGCCAGAACTGGACTATTCTTGAAGACCAAAGTTATATATACACACATTACAACCAGGCAGGCAAATTAAAATCCCTCCCAGGCTATGAAGTTAAAGTTGTCTTGGAAGACCAACAGTTTTATCCCAACAAATTCTCTGTGACTTCTTCCTCTTGATGTGCTTATTAATTTGGAAGTGAAATGTAATGCTGAAATTAAAACTGACCGGTGAGGATTTGGTATTCCAGCCTAACTAAAAGGCAAAATGTGTGACTATCAAACTTGCAGTTTATTTGACAGAGGAAAGATTGCCTGTAACTATTCTGTGGGGTTTTTTTCTCTTCATTCTGGGAGCTGCTGCAGACAAAGAGCAGTTAGTTTGCTGGAACACTTTCACAGGGGCTACATACCTGCTTATTTATTCATGTTTTTTCTGTCAGAAAAGAAGCTAACTGTCCTCATTGCACACAGATTAACAGTGTAGGCATAACACAGAATACACATGATGCAGCACAGGGTGACTGTTGAAGTTATTGTTCAGTTTCCTAGGTAGGTTATGCTAATCTGTTTATGTGTTACAAATTATTTGTCAGGCCTTGAACTTCAAAACTCTTTTGGAATGTGTCAGTATTCCAAAGAGACTGCTTGCATTTGGGTCTTCCTACTACTTTGTTGTTGTTTGTTGAAGAGGATTTGAATAATACTTTGCAAGAAACTTCTGTTGCTTATCATTAGCTAAGTTGAGAAGAGGGTTTGACGCACTGAGATCTTAGTGACTCCTGGGACAGGCTCCCATCAAAATAAAAGAATTACTGCAGTGAGCAGTCTAAACACAGCATTCTCAATTTTGCCATTAGTTAATATCATGTTTACTTTCATGGCAAAATATTAGGAGATTGACATGATGATTACAGCTGGGGTTTTTGATTACACTGTAACTGGTCACTTTTGTCTTTATGAGGCTGTGAGAAGATCAGCTACTCCTAACATGAAGAGATAGGCAATTTGAGCAACGTGATAGAACTTTTGAGAAGACTTGGGAAGGAGAGGCAGTGGGGAAGGAAAAGGCGCAACCCTATGTATTAGTGTGTGATGCTAAATCATTAGGCAGAGAGGCAAGTGTCTGTAACATCTGAGAAAACAGAAAATCTGTTTGGGAAGAAAATAAAACTAACTTGTTGCTCTGTGCCTTTGTGAGCATGATGGAGACATGATGATGTACATAGGTAAAAGTTCTTGGTTCTCCCACTGATACTAAGAAGCTGGATGAAGGCTACTGGAACTAATGGGTCAAAAGCCAGCTCCAGTGGAGATAGAGATGCAAGTTAGGACCTCTTCTTCTCTAATAGATGTTTTTCTCTCTGACATTAGGAGGGAGATGTGTTAGCTAGAAGGTAGGCTTGATAGCAATTGCATATTTCATTTTCTCTGCTCCTTTAATGGGAACCTGTGGGAAAGTCATGGGCTTTGTAGAGTATAAAGGTAACTGCTGAGAAACTGCCTTTCTAAAGGGGTAGAAATCAGAGGTGGTAGCTAGACAGAAAGGTGTCACCCTACCTCTCTTCTCATCAAAACTTCTATGGGGTTGTTTTGGGTACAATTTATGAAAAGTTGTGCAGTAAGTACCTCTCAGTGATCCTCTACTAGGTTGTATCCCATTATTTGACAGGTAGTATGGTAAAAATGTGTCTGTTCTTTTTCGTGGGGTTTTACATGAATGCTTTGCTTTGGGATTGTTTTTTTTTTTCTCCATGCATGAATCTTGATTATACCAACAGCCTGAAGCCCCAGTGAGCCAAAGCAAAACTCGTTTTTATTTTTCTCTGTATTTATCACCACAGTGAGAGAACTCATTTAAAAAGGAGCTGTGAGAGTTTCCAGCAGGTGGAGGGGGATGTGTGCGTGCTGTGAGCCTTCAGTGGGCTGATGTTTCTCCCTTTTATATTTGAATGGGATATGCCAAGCTAGCTCTGGCCCCAGACCAGACATCATTTCCTTTGGGATGATACTGAGGATGGAACTGAAAGTGAATTTTTGTTGGAAGGTGCTATGGGAATAGAGGAGCAGTTTGTGCATGCATTCATGCATGCAGTTTAGTCTGGTGGATCAGAAGACATTCTGCAGCATGCAGGCTCAGCCAGCTCAGTCTGAAGCCTCAATTTTTACGTTCTCACTTGTTGGTTTGGGTTCAGATAGCGTTCTTCTTTAGAGGGGGATGTAAATGTGCTGATCTCTAAGTGCTTGTAGCTTTCACTAGGTGGTGAATTTGAGCTCTCCACCTTGAGGTTGACCTCACCTAATTTCCCTTTGCAATAAAATATTGTCTCTACTGTCTGCACACAGTGGGATTACCAGTACATGTTACTTACCTGTGATATAACAGTGTATGTTTTGTTGATGAATGCAAATAGTAAAAAGAAGAAAACTAGAAATTTTATTTAAAACCAAAAATATTTATCTATGAAGAAAAAGCATAATCCTGCTTATCTAGGTTTTGAGTTTCTAAACAGTGTACATTAATTTGGTTCCCTGTATGACTTCTAAAATCTACAGTGCATGAAACCAAATTTCCTCTACTGTTAGCTTGGAGGAGCCTCTGAGCTGGTGTAGGGAAAGACTTAGACATGATATGTAACAATCACTGAGAGGATTTCTATTCTGAGACTAAATTTTGATTGCTTGTCTTCACAGTTTTAGCATCTTTTATGATGGCAATGTCATACCTACTTCTCTAGTATGAACTGGAGGAAGGTAGGAGCACCATTATGGTCTGTCTGAAAGATCCACCTCCATAAACTCATAATTACTGATTCTGGTAGTGAGAAATAATAGCACACACATGAAAACCCACCTTTCTTTCCTCCTTGCCAGTCTCCAGTCCACTCCCAGCACAGTAGACTCAGTCACAGGGGTCAGTGCAGGGTGCTTTCCTTTTGCAGCCATTCTTTGTTTCTTGCTGGGTTTTTTTGTTTTTTTGTTTTCTTTTCCTGCAGCTCCAGCATAGGGTCTCCACAAGCTACCTTCCTCTCAAAGGTGTAGCTCCTCCATGCTGTTTATATGCATGGGCATCCTCTGCTGCTGTGCAGATCTTACCTTACTCTCTGGTGTCTCCTGCCCCAGTTGGATGCCAGGAGGTCCAGTTTGTCTAAAACTGGTAGCCAGATTGTATCCAAAACCAAGCTATTGCCCGTATGCATTAAAAATGTTCTTTCTTAAACTCCCTTTTCTCCTGCAAAGTCATTCCCTGTCTTTGTCTGTAATGTCTTCATGCTGTTGAGTACAGAGAAGGGAGGAAAAACTTTCTTGAGAGCACAGGAAAAACAGGTCCCTGAATTTTACACCGATTCCTGGCCCTACCCACTGTTCCAGTTCATGTCCTGTGAAGCTGGACTGGAGGACATCAGCTCTGAGGGGATGGCAGTTAGGCATTGCAGGGGTGTGTGAGCACCGCAGGAGCAGGAAAGATGCTCTGTGGGATGGTTTCCGAGCTGTCTAGTCATGTGTAAGCTGCAGGAAGGATATGAGTAGGCTTTTTGTGGTTTTAGACTTTGAAGGTTTTAGCTGTTGAGCCCTCTCATCTGTACTGGATGTGTGAAATACAGTCTTTTGAAGGCTAATAAGTTTCCAACAAAAATCCACTCATATTTGGGTAAGACAAAAGGTGCGTGCCTGGAATAGTGGCATACTTTGTTTCAGGTCCCTGCTCTGAACACCGGAATGTGAGAGGATTTCAAATTAAGCCACCAGATTTTTAACCTGGGCAGAATAACATACTTTGCCCTGCTTCATCCTTAGAAGTAATTGAGTGCTGTTTTTCAATTTCTTCCAAAAGCTTTTATCCTTTAGAAGAAACAAGCTCAGAATATATAAGCATAGATAATTAAAGTTTGGCAATATTATAAGCTGATGAAATTGGGGTCTTGTGGTAGGAAATAATGCTGATCACAATTTGTTCTGTTTTAAGCTCCGTCAGCCATGCAGCCGCTCTCTCACTGCCCCCCCCTTCCTCCCCCCCAGCTCCCAGAGGAATGGGGGTGAGAATCAAAAGAATGTAACTCCCATGGGTTGAGATAAGAATAGTCCAGTAACTAAGATATAACACAAACCACTGCTGCTACCACCAATAATAATAATGATGAGGGAAATAACAAGGGAAGAGAATACAACCAGGTAACTATCCCCAGTTTATATACTGGGCATGACGTGCTCTGGTATGGAATACCTCTTGGTTAGTTTGGGTAAGGTGTCCTATCTGCTTCCTCCTGGCTTCCCCTCCTCCCTGGCAGAGCATGAGACTCAGAAAGTCCTTGGTCAGAGTAAACATTACTGAGCAGCAACTAAAAATATCAGTGTTATTAGCGCTGTTCTCAGGCTGAAAGTCAAAAGCACGGCACTGCATCTGCTACTAAGAAGGAGAAAAATGACTGCTATTGCTAACCCATAACAGTATCCACCCCTTATTCCATACTATTCACGTCATCCTCAGGTCCCACATTTTCAATGCACCATCACTCTTATCTCATAAATCAACATATGTGTACATACAGAGAGAGAGAGAGAGATCATTCCTTAGTGCATGGATCAGTCCCTATAAAGCTGCCGAGTCCATCCAGTCCATGATGTCTGGTGACATTCCAAAATCCTTTCCCTCTGACCAGTCCATGATGAATTCTAGAATTCCTAGACAACTGGGATTTCCTATTCAAGCTCATTGTGTAATTAATGCAGCCCACTTAACTCCATGTAGCATCGATTGCATGATGTGTAGAAGAGACCCTGCCTTTGAACATGCAGCCCAGCTTGGGCAACTGAGGTGCCAGGAGGAGCTGTGCTTCAGTGCCAGTCTCTTCTGAAGCAGCTCAAACCCCTTCAAAGGCTGCCAGTATTTCTTTTTCAGTTGGGGTATAGCTGGCCTCAGATCCTCTGTATCCCCCACTCCAAAAGCTGATGGGTCGGCCTTGAGTCTCCCCTGGAGCTTTCTGCCAGAGGCACCAGGTAGGATCATTCTCCCTGGCTGCAGTGTAGGGTACATTTTTTGCGTCTGGCCCGGTCCAGACCTGGTCCAAGGGCTACTACATGAACTATCATCGAATTTGCTCAAAGGCTTGCTGTTGCTCAAGGCTCCATTTAAAATCATTCTTCTTCCAGGTCACATGGTAGAGAGGGCTTACAATCAGACTGTAATTCGCGATGTGCATTCTCCAGAACCCCACAGAACACAAGAAAGCTTGTGTTTCTTTCCTATTAGTTGGTGGAGACATTACTTTTATCTTGTTGATCACATCTGTGGGGATCTGGCAATGTCTGTCTTGCCATTTTATTCCCAAAAATTGAATCTCCTGTGCAGGTCCCTTGACCTTACCCCGTTTTATGGCAAAACCGGCTTTCAGCAGTATTTGGATTATTTTCCTCCCTTTCTCAAAGACTTCTGCTTTATCACCCCACATGGTAATGTCATCAATGTAGTGCAGGTGTTCTGGAGCTTGCCCCTCCAGTGCAGTCTGGATCATTCCATGGCAGATGATAGGGCTGTGTTTCCACCCCTGGGGCAGTCGGTTCCAAGTGTACTGGACGCCCCTCAAAGTCAAAGTGAACTATGGCCTGCACTCTGCTGACAGAGGAGTTGAGAAAAATGCATTGGCAATACCAGTTGTGGCATATCACTTGGCTGCCTTCGACTCCAGTTCATAATGAAGTTCTAGCGTGTCTGGTGCAGCAGTACTCAAGGGTGATGTGACTTCATTCAGGCCACGACAGTCTACTGTTAGTCTCCACTCTGTTAGACTTTCACACTGGCCCTGTAGGGCTATTAAAGGGTGAA